>SKCR01033497.1:0-97617 GCA_019454045.1 Zanthoxylum bungeanum | reverse complement strand
TTTCCCTTAATGAAATATTCATTTCACAAATTATATTTGGAAGTCTTTTTTTGCTATCTTATCTGATTCTGCATTATTTTCTATATATAAAAAAAAAACTGATTCTGCATTCCCCCTATCACACCCACCGACACACCAAGCTCCCAACCAAACTATATTAAATCTTTTGTGGCTGCCAATGTGTTAAGAGCGTTTTAGTGAGAAACTAGAACTCGGATTAAGTAAACTTGTCGTTGGATTTGGAATGTTTGATGGCGATAACAAATAACAGTAAATAGATTTGAATATGTAATAGAGATAATGCTTGAATATTATAGTGAGCTCTTACAAACCATAGAGATCTGCAAATTACAAAATAGAGATCACTCAGGCAATAATGCCTCCAGCCACAGCTGGGAAATATGTTACCAAATCAACAAAATAACACACACACACCTTCACAGCAATCTACCTTATATACCCTATAAACTTCATCATTACCCTTAACTAACTCCTTTCTACGTCAGCACTCGCACACCCCACAATTGATTCCCTCAACCCATAATTACTTTTCCCTTCTGTCCCTTCTCCTCTTGTAGACATACTGCATTGGGCCTCTTTCTCTAAATTGGGTCAACTCTGGAACTTGCCCTGCTGTTTTTGTGACCCTTTCCCCACTGGATTCCATTGCTTCTTTTATTCCTGTCATGCTGCCCGTATCATTGCTCCCTTCTGTAAAATCGGGCTTGTCCCCAAGATCGAAGTTAGGAAACTGCTGGCACACGTGATTACTTTCTTCCCAAGTGGCTTCCTCCTCCGGTTTAGTCTTCCATTTTATTAACCACTGTTCACTTTGACTTCCCAACTGCTTGGTATTTCTGCGTGCAAGTATTGTCTCAGGCTCTGTCCTATCATTGGTTTCCTCTTCCAATGCCGCTGGTAGATTAATCTCATCCCAAAACAGCGACTCTTGTCCTGTTTCCGACTTGCAGATTAATCTCATCTGAAGCCAGCATCCTGCTTATCAGCAGATATAGGGAACGCATTCCCTCGCGCAGCGGAAGCGGTAAGCCTCACGGATTGAACTTGAAAAATTTTTCTGCTCTCCCTTTGCTTTGGCCGAACCACACCAGTGCGTGTACTGAAATTTTGCTTCTGTTTTGGACAAGATTTCAGCCCCGGAATGTCCCCGAAACGGTCCCCGAACAGCCCCTTGAACTGCAGTGAAATAGCGGACTGTTTTACACCCGTTACACGGGCGAACAACACCCAAATCAGTTCAGTTTTTGCGTGAACTGCTGTGTGATTTTAGATCTGATTTTTCAGTTAAAATCAATCCTAACACAGCCCTAAAATTATCCCAAAGAGTTTCCCAAAAACCTAAATTAAAATCAAACAAAACTGAGCCCCAAAAATTGGCTTTGTGCGTGCGGCAGTGGGGTTTTATTTTGCCCGCTGCCGTGACTTGTAGATGAAGGGGAGAAGGGTTTTTCCAACGTCACAAGGTCTTCCGAGCTATGTCTCGTTACCTACGGAGGGTAGTGTGGGCTACACTCACAGATTAATCTCTAAACGGTTTAGAGATTAAGATCACACACCGAAATAATTTCAGGTTCTTCAATAATGTTTCTCAACTCTTGAGAGCTTGAAGAAGAGATGGAGGCTAGGGTTTCTAATGCTTAAATCTGAAAAATTAAATCATAATTTTTTTTTTTTATACTTGTGGATAATTTGTTTCATAAAACAAATCAACCACTAGTCTCCCAACCCTATAAAATTCGGCCAAGGTAAGGAATATTAATTTGATTTTGCTTCCAAAATAAACAAATCCTACTCATTATACATGAAATTCGGCCATGGCTAGGGAATTAGGATTTGATTTTGTTTCCAAAATAAACAAATCCTACTCCTTATCATATAGGGTAATTTCGGCCAAGGGGTATTTAGGATTTGATTTTGTTTCTTAAACAAACAAATCCTATTCTTTATCCAGTAAGGAATCCTACCTTGGTAATAATTCTTAGCCTTATTAAATTATATCATATATAATTTAATGTTCTAATTTAATAATTATCATATAATTATTAATATTTTATATTAACTTTTAATATAAAGTTTCAAGTGTGATGTAATTAATATTATTAATCATATTAACAATATTTATTCTTTGTGAGTATATAATTGGACCATCCAATTATATTAGCTCCGCTAAAGTAAATCGAGCTAGCACGGGGACCAAGTGGACCTACGGGCCCGAGCTCCAATAATCTCGAAATACTAATTAAGCTCTTAATTAAATACTCTGAATTATTAACTTCGAATTATTCCACTAAAAATCTGAAGTTGTACTCTCATTGCCGTAGATGAAATATTAAGCCGAACCAAGTCGGTGTCCACCGAAATAGTCATTGCATACGAATTGATCCTTCACGAATATCTCATAATTAGGGCCGGGTCATAATGTCTGTTATACCCCTCTAATTATTTTTACCTTAAGTACCATTGATTCTCTAATGAACGATTTATTCATAACTATTATGAATATTAATCTATCTATTCGTAATAGAAAGATTTGAGCGCTCAAATTGTTCAAGTACCGAATCAACCCTTAAGAGAGATACTCATATATTTCTTGCAAGAAGGAGTGAATTCCATGTCTATGTAAGACGTTCCCAGCTACATGACAAACTGTGCCCCCAAAGTACGTAGTTATTGGTTGGGATTGCTACACCAACCTCACCTTTGTAAATCAAAAGACACAACCCGCCATGCAAGAGTTCGTAGTACACTCAGGATTAAGATCAATCCATATATGACCATCAACTAGATCGAAATGACTTTCTTTGTTTAACGGATATTAAAATAATGTCATTTCTATCTGGGTCCAGTCATATATGATCACATCATATAAGGTGTCTTCATCCTCATGTCTCTACATGGACGATCCGGATTAAGATCGCCATCCAAATATAGAATGGACCGCAGCTATAGATAAACCACAAACAAAGTACCCGGTTTGTTTGCTCTCTATGGACTATTTAAGATTATTAACTTCAGACTTAAGTCCTCTGGTGCATGACACTCATACACCAAGTCTGAAGGTACATAAGTAATCTACGGTATTTATGAAGATATATAATATGCGAAAATTAAACAAACAATTTGATAAATGAATAATGCATCATTTTATTTCTTAACACAAGAAACCGTTTACTTCACATGTAGCTCTAGGGCATACATACCAACAATCTCCCACTTGCACTAGAGCAAAAAGGACATGTCACGTAAACCCAGACCATCTAGGTGACCCTCAAACACTTTAGCCGGCAAGGTCTTTGTAAACGGATCAACAAGGTTCTCTGCGGATGTAATCTTTGTGACGCTAACGTCCCTTCTCTGCACTATTTCCCTGATGAGATAATATTTCCTCTCTATATGATTTCCCCTCTTATGGCTTCTTGGTTCTTTGGAGTTTGCCACCGCTCCACTATTATCGCAATAGAGGGTGAGTGGTTTATCTATATCTGGAACGACTTCCAGATCTCCCAAGAATTTACGGAGCCAGACTGCTTCTTTAGCTGCTTCACAAGTCGCTACATATTCAGCCTCCATGGTGGAGTCGGCAATGCAAGATTGCTTTATGCTCCGCCAAACAATAGCCCCACCACCTAGGGTGAACACTGATCCAGATGTTGGTTTCCTAGAATCGACATCTGTCTGAAAATCAGAGTCTGTATATCCTCTTAGGATCATATCCTCACCAGAATATACTAGCATATAATCTCTCGTTCTCTTAAGATATTTGAGAATGTGTTTCACAGCCACCCAGTGATCCAATCCCGGGTTTGACTGAAACCTACTGACTACTCCCACTGCAAAACAGATGTTCGGTCTTGTGCATAACATGACATACATGAGACTACCAACTGCTGAGGCATATGGGATATGTCTCATTTCCTCAATGCCCTGAGGTGTCTTATGAGACTGTTCCTTCGACAAATGAATTCCATGCCGATAAGGTAGATTGCATTTCTTGGAATTCTGCATCCCGAATCGCACAAAGATCTTATCGATGTAGGATGCCTGAGACATAGCTAATAGTCGTTTCTTGTGATCTCGAAGTATCTGGATCCCAAGAACATAACTCGCCTCTCCCAATTGCGACAAGTATAACGGATTAAGCACTAAAGTTATAATCACTATGAGTCTTCCAAAACTCATGCTCCACTATTTGCTCAACTCCGGGCTTAGGCCCGAGAGGTCGCTCTATCAAATAGAGTAGCTTCTCGACTCTCAGGACTATCCTGAAATTTTAATTCACAATTCGAAAATTAAAGCCGCTTAAAGACATTTTCTCTCAGGATTATGTTTTAAACAATAATCTTTCAGTTATCTTGATTCTAATAGTCCAACTATCTAATCAATGATTTCGGGTACAATCTAATGTAGTAATTACTATAGTCTAAATATATAATTAACTACAATTTGATTGGTTAAATTCAAATATATTGATTACTATAATCCAATTAATAATCAACTATAAATGAAGTAGTTTGAATGCAGTCTAACTGTTTAATTAAAACAACAATTGAATATTAGTCCAACTAATATATTTATAAATAAATAATTAATGATGAAAAATGAAATGAGCGCGTATTGGCAACAAATTTAATATTTGTCTCCCACTATTTTTCGGCAAGCCTCTAACCCTCTGTGGAGTACTCGGGAAACCTAGTTTCCTAGTGGGTTAGGATCCCGTTAAATAACATTCAACCTTGACTTTGGCCAACAATCTGTATGATATTTAACTGGGTAGATCTCTAAGATCAATTGGATCTCATCCAATTCCTAGATCCGGTAGGTAGACCTCCAAGTCCGAAACATATATATAATATATATATATGCCGATATATCTAATATATTCCATAACCTTTTCCTCTGAATCAACTAAGCCTTGGCTTTGGCTCAACAAGCTTAATGATTCCAGTTAAGCGGGACACATTGACTTTGGAAAGCTTCTTAATCCATGTCGATGAACATGAAGTGACCTTGACTTTGGCCAACAAATCACAACTTGCCCAAGACATGCGATGTGGAACAAAGCCTTCATGGTTCAAACACATCCGCGATGGACAAATGTATTGACTTTGGCCAACAAACCAATGACAATCTTGGATCTTGAGAGAGAACCACTCAATGGAAGGAAAAACGCTTAATTTTAAAGTGAGGGTTTTTCGCGTAAATTGGCAACCAATTTATTATCTTTGATTAGGTCTCATCATACACCCTTAAGCATGCATTCTAAAAGCATAATAAGGTGCGATAAATAAATTAATAATGATATGCGGATGAATATCTCACAAATTATTCCTAGAACAAATCACTCACTTTCCTCTCCCCGGCTAGCATTATTCTAACTTCTACCCAATTACATAATACATCAAAGAAACCTCATTTACATTGAGGGGAATTGGTGAGAAGAGAAATATAAAAAGTAAAGAGATAATAGGATGGACACGTAGGTCCAATTAATAAATTCTAAAATTACAACAATTTCCAAAATTGTCATCACCCTTCTAATATCCATCTGATATACATTATTCATACAACACATTCATATATTCACACAAAACATGTTATTCAATCAATCTAATTCAATTAATTAATCTTTGAATTAATGACCATCCAATGTTCAAACAACGATTTGATTTACGCGAGTCCAACTCGTTTAAGAATAAATACTTAAAGTATTATTCTTGAATTATATCGAACTACAACTTTAAATCTAATTTATTTGTATTCAATATTAATTTCATTTTAATTCCAAATTAAACACTTACACTTATTTATGTGCCTTAAAGACTTGGATTCCAAATCCAATCTTAATGGGTCTCAAAGGCCCAATAACATCCAATGCCCTTTTTAATTAAAGTCCAATGGGCTTTTAATTGATTCTTAAGGCATGGGCTTTGGTCATAATGGATCAAACCCAAAATGCCAAGGCCCAATAGGAATCACCCTATTGCCAACAAATCAATTTAGGCCCAATTAAATTCTTTAAAGGCCCAAGTGATATATTTGGACTTTATGGAATTGGTTTTGGGCCCAATTGGATCCAATCCAAATGTCCAAAACCAAACTTGGTCTAACCAAGCCCATTGAGCCCAAATACAACACTTTTAGACCAGTTCAAAATTAAAGGCCTATTAATATAATTACAATATTCCAAATATTACAATTATTTTAATTAAAGTGTATAAGCCATAATTAATTAATTAAACTAATATTTCCAAAACACCAATTAGACTAATTAATCATGCTTTAATTAATCAACTTATGTTCAACACAAATTGAAGCAAAACATCTCATTCCATGCTTATCATGCACAATGTAATTTAGCATAATCTTTACCGATTTTTATTTCAATCTAATTAAACCAACAATCAACATACATATTATGCATTAAACACATCCAATGGTCTAAAAATCAAAAATCACAAATGTGATGTCCATAGGAGTATTCGGCCAAGCTAAGTGATTTTGGGATTTTTGATCCAATCAATTTATCTCAAATCTAATCATGCATAACTCTAAGTTATCATCATCTAAGCATACTCAAACAATCAATTTGAATAAATCATGCTCAAAACATAAAAACCCCAAATTAAAGTCTCAAGAACCCTAGAAAAAATCATGCTTAAAATTGGCTCTGATACCATTGTTAGTGTTCCTAGAACATGCCAAGGATCTATTAAGACATGATTAAGTGTGAATATGATCATAAAAGTTGCGGAATGACTTACAATGATCAGATTTGAATTTCAAAATTTTGTGTTGATCTTGAAGCTCCAAGCTTTGTGTATTGATTCCAACTCTAGGATGAGTTTCCCTATCACCATGGTTAACTCCTTGAAGTGCTAGCTTGATTGATTTTGCAACAAAATCAAAGAGAGGAGAGTGGAAGCTCACACCTATTCTAGGGTTTTTATTAGTCTTTGACTTGTGTGTGTTGTGTTGGAAAAGAGAGACTTGCATTTTGGTAAAGGGTTTTTACCATTTTCACCCAAAACCAAGTAGTTGGGATTTTGATTTCACTTAAACCAAAACCAAGTGGTTGGAAAGTAAGTGGTTTTGGCATAAATGCCAACCACTCTCCCAACCACCACTTCACACATGGGAAGTGGTCCCCACCCTTTTGAATTCAAAATTCAAAAGGTCTCTATGAATATTTTCCGCGGCTCGGATCCGTTTAATCCGACTAAACAAATTTTCATCGCTAAATAATTAAATCTAATTTAATTAAATAACGATGCCTCGTAAATATATTACGAATGCCGTTTACGAATTAATTCTAAATTAATCTGTTCGCTCGTATTAAAGTCCGACTTTAATTTCGTATTGAAATCTAATTCCAATTAATATATCCGATATATTAATTTTAGCCCATATAAATAAATTAAATAGAAAAATATAATTTAACTATTAAATTTATTTTACCGATTAATTCCAAATTAATCGCGTTCTCTCTCTTCCGAACCCATTTAATCTCAGATTAAATAATGCCTCAATTAATCCCAGATTAATTCTAATCGAGTCAACTGTCATCGGTGAATCTTTGGAAAGCGACCCAAGAGACCCCTGGATATGTTGGCAGTAAATCCGGTTATCGGACTATCCGATTAAGTGCGTACCTCGTACCACGTGCTTACCAATTTATAAGACATGGTTGGCTTCTAGCAAAACACCGTGCCTACCCAATTCTCCAGAAATATTCTTTAAGGAATATATAATTTTTTTCCAGTCGTAGTATACGTAGTATTGCGTATTACGATCCAGTATCAGATGTCACATGCTAGGCCTGGGGCTGAAATTGTGTCTGCCTCGTACGAAGCATATATCGGATCACTAGCAACTAGTCTCTATAATCGGATAATTATGACATAGTCATACTATCCCGATAGCTGCAACATTTAAGAGTACTAGTTCTGTATCCATATGTGATCATCATCTCCATGTGACTGAAGTGATACTTCTATCTTGACATCACACCCAATACACTACGATTCTCTGTAAACCTAGAAGAGGCGTACACAGAACCTGTTAAAGCCTCGGACGACCAAAACCAAAGCGTACTGATTGTCGTAAGTATTAGCGATGCAAATCTCAGGTTAAGACCAAATACACCTACCCTGATTCGGACTCCCATAGACACATAGTCATACTACCAATGAGATTCTGAGGGGTCTATCTAGAGCGAAGCTGTTTCCGTACCATCGGTAAACACAACCTCCTATCACACTTGCATAAATATCTAATACTTAAATATATGAGAACTATGCCGTTACGCTTCCATAACACACACAAGTGCGATACTAGTCTATTCTGCATTATCGATGTCCAGTCTCGATAATACTACGACTATGAATATTTAATGATTAAACCTTAATGGATTAATAATGTCTTATATCTTATTAATCTGGTACTAATCATATTGACTTATATCATTTATATATATATCTCGATAATCCAATTACAAATGATAAAAGAGCAATTTCCTTTGTCACATAGTTAATTTGTACAACAACACACCATGTTCTGTACAAATAGTGATGATATGGGTCATAATTGTCCAACACTACCGCGGTCGCCAAAAACTATTTGAATAATTTTCCGTCAATGAGCGTGTAAGGTTCAAACCTCCTGAGACAAAGTCCCAGCAAGATGTGTTTGATTTAGTGAATAAGCCTCCAATGGACACAAGCACACAAATTACAATATAATGGATTACAAAGCTACAAAATAAAAATAAAAATGGTCACAATGAGTCTTCATTTGTTCTTTTTTTTTCTTCTTCCTACACTTGAGCCTTTTATAGTGAGCCTTTGTTAACTGCTTGAGCGGTTTCGCTTTTCTTGGTCCACAAACTCCCAAGTTTCATGCTTGCAACTTCTAGATCATGCATCTAACTGTTGAGTTGTGCGTGATAACTGCCAGACCGTGGCGAGTTACCATCAATTGCCAAGTTATGCGTGATAATTGATAAATTGTGGGTATTTAAGGTCTAACCGCTAGATCGTGGGATCAACAACAACACATGGTAATCGTCCTGACTGCTTTTCCCCTCGTTGTCCTGATTGCAAATCGTTCTGTAATACATGTTCGTCCTAATTGCTTTTCGTCCTTTGACATGCTCTTTCTTTTCGTCCCTCATTGACTCGTTCGTCCTAGGGCAATTTTCTTCACCAACAGGTATACTTTACACATCATATGATAATATTGTGTATATTTTGGACATATACATTGTGTCATGTGAATCATTGTACTACGTCGGGTATCAGGTAACACTACTACAAATAGTAAAAGAATTCCAATTGAGCATATTTTAGAATCGTTGAAAATATTTTCGAAGAAGAGAATTTTTCGTGTTGAGCACTTTTTAAAATTTTCACTATAAGTATTTCAAAATATGAATTTGTGAAGAGTACATTGTCAGTGGCCTAATTATAATTTTGTGGGGACATTTTTGTAATTTTGAGACTGTATTATAAATACCCTTAGCTCTCTAAAAATTTGAAATAGACAAAATTTGAAACACTCTAACCACCCGATCCCTACCTTCAAGAAAGAGAGAGAGACTAGCGGCCAGATGATCAGCCATTACCGACTAGCACGACGACACCAGCTGATTCATCGAAGACGACACCGACAAACAGCATATGGACGTTAGAAAATGGTGAAAAAATGGAGAAACACACGCTTCTCACCCATCTTAATTCTGGCTCATCGCTTAATTTCATGGCACAATCCACCCGCAAAATCGAAGCTCGTGGGACGTACTACGAGGTTACGGTGTCGGTTTTATCGAACGACACTCGGTTTCACGCAAATCATAATAAGAATGAAATATGAATAGTGATACCCATTCGCTCGGGTGTTTTGATTTGAATTCCGTCGATCGCTACACGTTTGTGGAATGTTGAAAGTCCACCGTACAAATGATATGACACCCTTGGTTAATTTTATGTTATTGGTTAGTCAAATTTATAATTTCTTCATTGTCGCATCAATCGAACTAAAATAAGAACAAGTAAATTATGTAAACTATAACATCCTATTGATTTCTACCAATTTTTTTTTTTTTTTTTTGGAAACGTTGGAAACCCCGCCACCAACCACTCATTCTGGGCCGCGGCGCAGGTAAAACCACCGACTGTCCCAGGCTCTTACAAGAAGTGCACCCCATGGATTCGAACCCAGAACCTCAAGGTGAGATCCTGAACCCTACACCACAAAGTGCTTCACAAGCGCTCAAGCACAACTTCCAAGTACCGACTAGCATGTGATTTTACATATGCATGGCTAGTGGACAAATTGGTACTTTGCGACAATATTGTGTATTTTTGGACCATACATTGTACTACGGTGGGTATCAAGGTAACACAGCTTCCCTAAATGAAACGATGCTTGATCAATCCCTAGCACACGAAACTATGCTCACGACTCCAATGAGATGTATCGATGTGGCAAACTGCAGCAGCAGCTTCCACTTGTTGGAAAATGCTTATTCATAAGCATTTTGAGGCACAATTTCAAGCATGGTCCACTTCGTGTTAGTGGTTGTTATTGAATGATTCGGATACCCCTCCGTGAGTACTTCGAAATGGTATATTCATATGCTTAAAATGGTGCTTGGGTGAATGAGAAATTGTTGTTCAAAGTTCACCCATTGGTGTTGGAAAATAAAGAGAAGTGAGCTTGTCCCACATGGGAAAGCTATAGAGAGAATATTAAGCTTATATATGATTACTCATATGTAGATGGGTAAGAGTTGTAAGGATAGAGGCTCTCTCTACTGCGCGGGGGGGTGCAAATTAAATCCGAACCAAGCTTGGCTCGTGTGCACCCGCGTGTCCTGCGTACACGAATGCCGGACCAAAATGTGCAGGCCCGGCCCAACCGAATTTTTAATTTTCTCTACAATTTTTCCAAGCCTTTTGTAATTCCATAACAGCTAATTTAATTAGCTTGGTGGTTACATAGTTTAATTTCCATTAGTGCTAATTTAATTAGCTTAGTGGTTACAACAATGTGTAACATCTCCCATTATGAAATTTAATTGGCAAGTTAATTTCTATTAATTGAGATGTGTTTTCTTTTCCTATATAAACAAACACACATCAGTTCTTGTTTTCAAGATATGAAATCGAAAATAGAAAAAGACATAGCGCACACACGAAAGATCATTTTTTCTTTGTTTTGTAAAAGGAGAGTTCAAACTTTGTGGTTCGTTGGATACGAGTCTGGTGGTGCATTTTCTCGTACGTTTCCGTTGTATCCTGGGAAATAATCGTCTCACGTTCTACTGCACCTACGGTAGGGGACGAATTTGTTTTAAGGATATTGTTGTTTTACAACAAGCCTCGGGAAAGTTCTGATCTGCCTTCTGCCTTCAGTCAGCGTCTGCCCTCATCTTCAGCTTCTGCTCTGCCTGCCTCAGCATCTGCCTCAGCCTCTGCCTCAGCTTCAGCTTCTGCCTCTGCCTACCTTTGCCTGCCTCAGCATCTGCCATCAGCCTCTCCTCTGCCTCAGCTTCAGCTTCTGCCTCTGCCTACCTCTGTCTGCCTCAGCATCTGCCATCAGCCTCAGCCTCTGCCATCTGCCTCTGCCCAGCATCAGCCTCTGCCTCTGCCATCTGCCTCTGCTTCTGCCCAGCATCAGCATCTGCCTCTGCCATCTGCCTGCCTCAGCATCTGCCATCAGCCTCTGCCTCTGCCATCTGCCTTTGCCCAGCATCAGCCTCTGCCTCTGCCATCTGCCTCTGCCATCTGCCTCTGCCCAACATCAGCATCTGCCTCAGTCCAGCATCTGCCTCTGCCTCTGCTCATCAGCCCCTCCTCCGCTTTCAGGGTCTGCCGTTAGGGTCTGCTCCGAGGATAATAATTATAATTGTAATTTTGTCATATTCGGATTTCCCAATTACCGTGTAATAATTGTAATAATTTTTATCTACAGTCTTAAAATAAATTCGACTCTGTGGATATGGAAATCAGTCCAAACACAGTAGATCCGAATATAGCAGCCTCTTCGGCTGGCCAGAATGTTGTGGCAGCCCTCGTGGCTGACCAAAGTGCAGTGGCAGCCCCTTCGGCTGATCAACTTGCATCAGCCTCTGGGCTTAATATGGCAGCCGTTGTGGCTGGCCAAGGTATTTCTGCCTCAATGGCTAGATAACCTGTTGGACATGTGAGCCATGTCAATCATGCTGCGGAAAAACCTAAAAAATTCAGTGGTCAGAATTTCAAAAGGTGGCAACAGAAAATGTTCTTCTACCTGACCACGTTGAACCTTGCGAGGTTTCTAAAGGAATATGCTCATGTACCCAAAGAGGGTGAGATTGATATCCAAGTCATCAGTGCCATTAAAGCTTGGAAACATTCTGAATTCCTATGTCGGAATTATGTGCTGAATGGGCTAAGTGATTCCTTGTACAGTGTGTACGCTGGAATGAAAACAGCTAAAGGGCTTTGGGAATCTTTAGATCGAAAATATAAAACTGAGGATGCCGGTACTAAGAAATTTGTCGTAGGCCGTTTCCTAGAGTTTAAAATGATTGATTCCAAAACTGTGATAAGCCAAGTACAAGAACTGCAGATTATTCTAGCAGAAATTCATGCTGAGGGGATGAGTTTAAATGAAACCTTCCAAGTAGCCTCGATAATTGAGAAACTACCACCTGGTTGGAAAGATTTCAAGAATTATTTAAAGCATAAGCGAAAAGAAATGAGCATTGAAGACTTGGTTCTTAAGCTAAGAATTGAGGAAGATAACCGAGTTTCTGAAAAGAGAGGAATGACTCATGAGGCCAAAGCAAATGTTGTCGAACATGGCCATAAGAACAAGAACCTCAAGAACAAGGGTCAAAGATGGGCCCTAAAGGAGGAGTTTCCAAGAAATCAAAATTTCAAGGAAAATGCTTCAACTGTGACAAAATGGGTCACAAGTCTTCTGAGTGCAGACTGCGAAGAAGAAGAAAAGAAACAAGAGGCTAATGTGCTAGAAAACATGACTCAAGATGTTTCAGACATTAACCTTTCTGCTGTGGTTTCTGAGGTGAATCTGGTGGGTTCTAACCCAAGAGAGTGGTGGATTGATACTGTGCCACTCGACATGTATGCTCAGACAAGAGCATGTTTTCTTCATTTGAACCTGCTGAAAATGGGGAAAAGATATACATGGGAAATTCAGCAACATCTGAGATAGAAGGTCAAGGAAAGGTGATTCTGAAGATGACCTCTGGGAAAGAGTTGACTCTGAACAATGTTCTGTATGTACCTGAAATACGGAAGAATCTTGTGTCTGGATCGCTTCTGAACAAGCATGGATTCCGGATGGTGTTCGAGTCTGATAAAGTAGTTTTGACTAAAAATGGGATGTATGTGGGAAAAGGGTATGTAATGATGGGCTTTTTAAGCTCAATGTAATGGTTGTTAAACCCAAAAATATCAATAAAGCTAGTTCTTCTGCTTATATTGTTGAGTATTCTAATCTTGGCATGGTAGATTAGGACATGTTAATTTTAATTCATTGCGAAAGTTAATTAACATGAATCATATTCCCAATTTTAAAATTGATAACAAACATAAGTGTGATACTTGTGTTGAGGCAAAACTAACAAGATCATCTTTTCATAGTATTGAAAGAAACTCTGAACCACTTGATCTAATGCATACCGATGTATGTGATTTTAATTCAATACAATCGAGAGGCGGTAATAAATATTTATTACCTTTATTGATGATTGCACAAGATTTTGCTATGTGTATTTAATGAAAAGCAAGGACGAAGCTATAGAGAAATTTTTTCTCTATAAGAATGAAGTTGAGAACCAACTGAATAAAAGAATTAAGGAGTTAAGAAGTGATCGTGGTGGTGAGTATGTTTTCCCTTTTGAATCATTTTGTGAACAAAATGGAATCATACATCAAACCACAGCTCCTTATTCGCCTCAATCCAATGGGATTGCGGAACGTAAGAATCGTACCTTGAAAGAGAGATGATGAACGCTATGTTAATCAGCTCTGGCTTACCTCAGATTATGTGGGGAGAAGCTGTCTTATCAGCTAATACCTTTTAAATAAGGTACCACGGAAAGAAGCAGGGAAAACTCCTTATGAAATGTGGAAAGGAAGAGTACCTTCCTATAAATTCCTACGAGTGTGGGGGTGTCTTGCCAAGGTAGTCATTCCTCCACCTAAAAAGGTGAAGATAGATGACCAAAAACTGTTGATTGCATTTTCATAGGATATGCACATAACAGTAATGCTTATCGATTTCTTGTGCATGAGTCTAATGTACCAGATATTCACAAGAATACGATAATGGAATCGAGGAATGCATCATTTTTCGAATACGTTTTTCCTTGTAAAACTAATTCGAATTCAGATGTGCACAAACGGGCACATGAGACTATCATTGAAGATAGTCAGGACCAGGAGAACAAATTAATGTTCCAGAGGATCAACAAGTTGTTGAACCTGAACTAAGACGTAGCAAAAGAGCTAGAATGGAAAAATCATTTGGTCCAGATTTTCTGACATTTTTGCTAGAGAATGATCCTCAAAGCTATAACGAAGCTGTAAGTCAGCTGATGGTGCCTTGTGGAAAGATGCCATCAATAGTGAAATTGAATCCATCTTACAAAATCACACCTGGGAGTTAGTGAATCTTCCTCCAGGATGTAAACCTTTAGGGTCCAAGTGGATTTTCAAAAGGAAAATAAAGGCAGATGGATCAATTGACAAGTACAAAGCAAGACTTGTAATTAAAGGTTATAGACAACGTGAGGTCTTGATTACTTTGATACTTATTCTCCTGTAACGAGAATAAATTCCATAAGGATGATACTAGCGATTGCAGCTTTGCGCAATCTTGAGGTACATCAGATGGATGTGAAAACAGCCTTTCTGAATGGAGATTTAGATGAAGAAATCTACATGGAACAACCTGAAGGCTTTATAGCTCCAGGACAAGAAAAGAAAGTCTGTAAGTTAGTTAAATCCTTGTATGGATTGAAACAAGCCCCGAAACAGTGGCATAAAAAGTTTGATGACACCATGTTGGCAAATGGTTTCAAAATCAATGAATGTGATAAATGCATTTATGTCAGAGAGACAGAAGTTGGCTATGTCATTTTATGTCTCTACGTTGATGACATACTGATTGTCAAGAGTAATGTCAAAATGGTGAAATCTACCAAGAATATGATGAAATCCAAGTTTGACATGAAAGACTGGGTCTTGCAGATGTCATTAGGGAATAAAGATCTCGAGAAGTCCAGATGGACTTATTCTTGATCAGTCGCACTATGTGGACAAAATTCTTGGTAAATTCAACGATGATGATTAGCTGTGGCTAGAACTCCTTTAGATGTGAGTTTACACCTATCGAAGAATAGAGGAGATGGTATATCTCAAGTAGAATACTCTAGAGTGATCGGAGAGTTTGATGTATCTATCGAGTTGTACAATGCCTGATATAGCATGTACAGTAAACAAGCTCAGCAGATATACGAGTAATCCAGGGGTTGATCACTGGAAAGCAATAGTGAGAGTACTTAGGTACTTACGTTTTACTCGTAATTATGGGTTGCACTATCATAGATATCCAGCTGTAGTCGAAGGATACAGTGATGCTAATTGGATATCTGACATGAAAGACTCAAAGTCTACTAGTGGTTATGTGTTTACACTAGCAGGTGCAGCTATATCATGGAAATCCTCCAAACAGACTGTGATAGCCAGATCTACAATGGAATCAGAATTCATTGCATTAGACAAGTGTGCTGAAGAAGCAGAATGACTTCGAAATTTTCTAGAGGATATTCCAAGTTGGCCTAGCCAGTGCCAGCAATTTGCATTCATTGCGATAGTCAATCTGCAATTGGAAGGGCACATAACAATATGTATAATGGTAAGTCTAGACATATTCGTCGTAGACACAATACCGTTAGACAATTACTCTCGACTGGAGTTATTTCGATTGACTATGTAAAGTCAAAGGATAACATTGCGGATCCGCTAACCAAATGGTTAAATAGAGAGTTAGTTGTGAAATCATCGAGGGGAATGAGACTGAAGCCCATTAGATAAATGTTTATTACGAAGGAAAACCCAACCTTGTTGACTGGAGATCCCAAGATCTAGGTTCAATGGGACAACCTACTCGTAAAAGACATAATTGGATCACTGTGGGGGTTACCCTCTAGTCCATTCCTATGATGAAATGAAATAGTGATGCTCGTATGGATAGAGGTTAAGCAAAAGCTTTTAATGATTCTTATGCGTCGGGAATCCGAGCAGAGTATTACGAGATACTCTTAAATAAGAAATCACATATGTGAGAGAGAGTGGGGCCGCTTCAAAGGGAATTGTACGGGGCACAATTTTTAGAAACTCTTGCAGAACCAGGTAGATGTTCATGGCCAAAATGAACATAATAATGAGAACTCAAATGTGTAGGTAAAATATCTGTGTGATATGTGTTCTCCAATTACATGAACGGCAGTACAGTTCAATGACATCGCGTCAACTGTCAGCCAGTATGAATGAGATATATTTTCACAAGGGAAGTTCAAAGGCTGTGGCCTACCTATCCTACACAGGTGTTGAACCGTGAACTCTTCTAGGTCAAAATAAAATGTTTTATAAAATAATTTTATTCGACGTTTTTCGCTAATTTCATTCATGTGGGGATTGTTGGAAAATGCTTATTCATAAGCATTTTGAGGCACAATTTCAAGCATGGTCCACTTCGTGTTAGTGGTTGTTATTGAATGATTCGGATACCCCTCCGTGAGTACTTCGAAATGGTATATTCATATGCTTAAAATGGTGCTTGGGTGAATGAGAAATTGTTGTTCAAAGTTCACCCATTGGTGTTGGAAAATAAAGAGAAGTGAGCTTGTCCCACATGGGAAAGCTATAGAGAGAATATTAAGCTTATATATGATTGCTCATATGTAGATGGGTAAGAGTTGTAAGGATAGAGGCTCTCTCTACGTGCGCGGGGGGGGGTGCAAATTAAATCCGAACCAAGCTTGGCTCGTGTGCACCCGCATGTCCTGCGTACACGAATGCCGGACCAAAATGTGCAGGCCCGGCCCAATCGAATTTTTAATTTTCTCTACAATTTTTCCAAGCCTTTTGTAATTCCATAACAGCTAATTTAATTAGCTTGGTGGTTACATAATTTAATTTCCATTAGTGCTAATTTAATTAGCTTAGTGGTTACAACAATGTGTAACATCTCCCATTATGAAATTTAATTGGCAAGTTAATTTCTATTAATTGAGATGTGTTTTCTTTTCCTATATAAACAACATCAGTTCTTGTTTTCAAGATATGAAATCGAAAATAGAGAAAGATATAGCGCACACACGAAAGATCATTTTTTCTTTGTTTTGTTAAAAGGAGAGTTCAAACACTTTGTGGTTCGTTGGATACGAGTCTGGTGGTGCCTTTTCTCGTACGTTTCCGTTGTATCCTGGGAAATAATCGTCTCACGTTCTACTGCACCTACGGTAGGGACGAATTTGTTTTAAGGATATTGTTGTTTTACAACAAGCCTCGGGAAAGTTCTGATCTGCCTTCTGCCTTCAGTCAGCGTCTGCCTCATCTTCAGCTTCTGCCTCTGCCTGCCTCAGCATCTGCCCACTTCAGCTTCAGCTTCTGCCTCTGCCTACCTCTGCCTGCCTCAGCATCTGCCATCAGCCTCTGCCTCAGCTTCAGCTTCTGCCTCTGCCTACCTCTGCCTGCCTCAGCATCTGCCATCAGCCTCTGCCTCTGCCATCTGCCTCTGCCCAGCATCAGCCTCTGCCTCTGCCATCTGCCTCTGCTTCTGCCCAGCATCAGCATCTGCCTCTGCCATATGCCTGCCTCAGCATCTGCCATCAGCCTCTGCCTCTGCCATCTGCCTCTGACATCTGCCTCTGCTTCTGCCCAGCATCAGCATCTGCCTCTGCCATCTGCCTCGCTGCCTCTGCCCAGCATCAGCATCTGCCTCTGCCCAGCATCTGCCTCTGCCTCTGCTCATCAGCCCCTCCTCCACTTTCAGGGTCTGCCGTTATGGTCTGCTCCGAGGATAATAATTATAATTGTAATTTTGTCATATTCGGATTTCCCAATTACCGTGTAATAATTGTAATAATTATTATCTACACCACTTTTATCTCTATCATCACCACCTTGTGAAACACTAAATAACTTGTTCCTCGTGCAAAATCAAGCATGGATTCTAAAGAAATAGCACAAATTCTGGTTTCTCCTACTATGAGTGGATCTTCTCAAAGGTTCAGGGTCCCTTCCATGGCCTTGACTTGGGGCGAGTCATATGAGAAGGAGAAGCATTCAAGAAGGTAAGGAAGTTGTTTCAATGAAGATGGAATGGAATCGGCTTCTTCTCTAGGAAAAGCTGGAGGATAAGCTAAAGGATCCCTCTTGCGAAAATAGACCTCCATCTTTTTCCCAATCTTTAGATCCTTCAAGGTAAAGAACACCATTGTTGTAGGGTCCATGTGATTCATGTTGGAAGAAAGAAAAGGCGAGATGCTTCGGCCCTATGGAGAAAAGGGAAGTACAGATCTGGAGTCCCTCTTTCGGTAATGGGTGAAAACGGGAATAGCTTATCTGTAAACGGAATAGATTGTCTTTCTTTTGTCTTTCTTCAAGGATTGGGTCATTTTCCATATGTCTCTAGAAAGATAGCACATTTCAGATGGTTGTAAAGTGAGACCACATAAAGAGCGCTTCCTCATTCAGTCAGATTTAGAACGCTTGCCTCTTTTCTGTAGTATGTCCATCGAGCGAGAGTCTAGTTTGTACACCTTTTTTCTTCTAAGCAGTAACAGAGCTCCTCTCTCGCATCAGCATGATGAACATTCTTTATAAGTGCTTCTTCCCTGACATGTCCTCCAATCTCACTGGGAAAAGTTCTCTGAGCACACTGTAAAACAATTCAAAAATTCAGAATCATAACTTGGATGATCAAATAAACAATCGATCCATGTGGAATTGTTTGAGCAGCAACATCAGAATCCTACGTTGCTGCCACGTGTATCTGCCACCTGTACCTATCAGTTCCTTCTCGCCTTCTCTTTTCTTCAGGTCTTTTGCCCCAACCGGTCCCATGGATAACACAAACAGCTTCAATCAGAGCTCCTCATCCTTCGCTTCTTTTGCTCAATCCAGTAAAATGTAATTAATATTTGCTAAATTCTTTCACTTCTTCATTAGCAGCATTCAAAGGTTTAATTGATAAAAGGAATTAGGGATTTATAAATTAAGTGTCCCACCAGCGTCGTTTGATGGCGTAAGATTTAATATCTCATATTGAGGTTATGGTTCGAATAGAGAGAGGGTGAGCAGGATTTTAACTGCTCTGGTTAAATGCGGAATGGTGGTTTGACGGTGGGTTTTCTAACGATTTAAAAAAATAATTATAATTAAGTTTGTGTTTCTTTTGACAGTGGTGGTGGTAAAGGAAGGTTATGAAATTTTAAATGACGGAGAAAGGTGGAGAGGCCACCGTGGCGGCCATGGATGCGGAGGCAAGGATGAAATCGATGCTCATGGTAGACTCTTGTAAGTTTAATTATAATGCTTAACTTAATTATTAATTATTATTAATATTATTAGTTTTTTTTTTCCATTGATAAAATAATTATTAATATGTTTGGTATGCGTATTATTACAGTTTGATGTGTGCAAATTTTGATGTGTGAATGTATTATGTTCAGGACACGCATTTTGCGGCATTTGGCTTCCGAGTTAAATCTGAATATGCGGAGTGATGGATATGTCAAAGTGAAGATTTACTAAAGCTGAATATGAAAACATCTGCCCAGGTTCCATTAAAATCACACACAGTTGATGACATCAGGGAGGTTGGTTGATTTAGCTATTGTTTTTAATGATTTTCGAGCAGTGGATTTGCCCGGTGATTTGGAAAAATTTAATCCATTAAACTTGCTTTTTGATGCTTTGGAAGTGCATAATATTTTCCAGTCATTTTTATTTTGGCATATTGGCTGTTTAATTTTAGGCTGTCAGAAAGGATAATAAGCAGTGATTTAGTCTCCTGGAGGAAAATGGAGAGCTTCTAATTCATGCAAATCAAGGCCACACAATAACGGTGATATATCTGTATATATTTGCTTTACCATTTTTGTCTTTCTTTAGAATTTATGCAATGACCATTATTTGCCTTTCAAATTCATATCTAATTCATTACCATGTAATGTATGTTGTTGGATTTAATGATGTCTCTTATCTGCACAAATGAAATGGGTTCCTTGTGTGTTCTTGGCAGACAGTTGAATCTGAAAGCTTATTAAGACCAATCCTTTCAGCTGAAGAAGTTTTAGGTGCACTATTTTTCCTTCCAATTCAGTATTTTCTCTCCGAGTATATTTGCATTTTTCTTCAGTTAACCGGATTTCTTATGCTTTGGTGGCAGTGTGTGTACATGGAACCTATAAGAGGAATCTGGATTCAATTTTGGACTCTGGTTTAAAGCGCATGAAGAGATTACATGTTCACTTTTCATGTGGCTTGCCGACTGAAAGCAAAGTAATCAGTGGTAAGATATCCCAAGAAAGCTATTTGTCAATACTCAATAGTGGTTTTATATAAAATTCGTGACTTCACCTTTTCCTTTTAGTATCTTTGGGGAAAAAAATGTAAATAAATGTCACTGCACCTGTAAATTAGTTATTTTATATGTTTTATACGACAAAACTCTATGAAAATGTTTGGCCTTTTAGTCCTAGAGGCTACACCTGGTGACAAGATTTCTTTTTCTGTTTTTGAATTGAACGCGATCACACGAGTAGAGCAGAGCAAAAGAGTTGTCAGTGACCAACTTCTAGAGTTATAGCAGTTTTTAGAGCTATGTTCCTTTCAGACCACAGGACAAACTTCCCAGCTCTTTTACAGCTAAGATGAACTTAATTCGAGCAGAATAAAAATAGAGTGCTTCAATAGCCATCTTTGAGTCTAGGATTATTCTGCAACATTGAATCATTATGGTCAGTAACAGTTCGGAAATGGACCACTCTCATATCAGTATTGGTTCGGAAATGGACTATCTCTCATCAGCAACGGTTCAAAAATGGACCACTCTCATATCAGTAACGGTTCGGAAATGGACCACTCTCATCAGCAACGGTTCGGAAATGGACTATCTCTCATCAGTGACGATTCAAAAATGGACCACTCTCATATCAGTATCGGTTCGAAAATGGACTACTATCACTCGCCGAAAATGGCACTCCGAAAATGGAGCACGGTTCGAAATGGACCATCATCTCATCACTCACCGAAAATGGCACTCCGAAAATGGAGCACGGTTCGAAATGGACCATCATCTCATCACTCGCCGAAAATGGCACTCCGAAAATGGAGCACGGTTCGAAATGGACCATCATCTCATCACTCGCCGAAAATGGCACTGGCACTCCGAAAATGGAGAACGGTTCGAAATGGACCATCATCTCATCTCGCCGAAAATGGCACTCCGAAAATGGAGCACGGTTCGAAAATAGACCATTATCTCATCAGTCACCGAAAATGGCACTCCAAAAATGGAGCACAGTTCGAAAATGGATAGACATCACTTCAGCAACGCCTCAGAAATGGGGTTTAGCATACCAAAAATGGTACAACCAGATCAACTCAACTCAACACAGCAGGCAAACCAGCAGACAGCTGGCGAGCCAGGTAAGTGAAAATGCATTGCATGTACTTTGATAGGATTGTCACTGTCACACGCTGCACAAGTCTCATCAAAGTGGGGGCGACTGTAGGCATTGCATTTTTGCATGTGAAACCCGATGATGAGTCTCATTTGGAGGCACTACCTTTTAAGTCTCGGAAACCGCGGGAAACAGATGTCGGAAGGGAGGAGTCAAGAATTGACTCATAGTCGAATTAAGTTCGCTGGTTTAGCTTCGGGTTACTTGTTGGTGTTCCGTTTTAAAATTTATTCTCGGCCCAAAACCCCGCAAATCACTTAACCTTAGTCCAAGCCCAATCCAAAGAAATAATTAATGTATGTCACAAATTAAAATAATTAAAACATCAAAACACCTAGCCAAGCCCACTCACCTAACCAAGGCCCACACGCCCATAGCCTTTAATACACACCCCAAATTAAATAATTATTAATTAAATTAAAACATTAACTAAATTAATTAAATAAATAAATCAAATATTTACCAAACATAAAATAAGTATATGCCTAATTTAAACTAGTCAAATATATTAACTTCCTAATCTAATAAAATATTTACTAATTAAAAATATTTGACTTCCTAAACCAACACAAATTAGATATTCACCTTCCTAATTTGAATTAACCTTGTCCCCCCTCAATCTTTGATTTTCCTTAAGACCAAATCCTAAATTGAATGCAAGATCCCTTCCTTGTGAGACAATGACAAACCCTAGCTCTCTTCTATATAAACATGACCTAATCTAGCCACCCCTCCTCTCCAATCTCTCTAGCCCACGCCCAAGACCTCTCCACTCTCTCATCTCACACGAAAATCACAAGCAAGAAGCCCTAGAGACCTCAAGCCTCACGGCCAAGACAAGAAATCAAGACAGAAAATTTTCTCTCCATCTCATCCTCCTTAGCCGTGAACACCAGCCCTTTGCACAGCCCTCCATTGCCGAATTTTAACCACCACTCACAGCCCCAAAACACACCAAAATAAGCCTCAAATACAGCCCTAAAGTCGCACAAAATACCCTCCAAACACAGCCCCATTCGCAGCCCCAAAACAGTCCTAGAACACGCCCCCACTGCACAACTGAACTGCCATAGTTTAGCCCACTGACCTGATGTTTTGCAGTGATTTAAGTCTATAAAACAGCCCTAAAATCACCTAGAAACCACCCTAAAAACCTCCATAAAGTTTCCCTAAAAAATCACAAAAATCTGCACATTAAGCCTCCCGAAAACGCAAAAAACAGCCCCTTAAAACACAAAACGTGACCTGAAACAGTGAGCAGAAAACACCGAGAAAACAGCAGCAAAGTGAAGCAAAAACAGCAAGCAAAATAGCAAAACAGCGAGTTAAGACGTTAAACAAGTGAACCGGAAAAGTTGCGGAGTGATAACCCTTCCGACGGTTGTAAACGCGAGTCCGGAAGACGACTTATAAGGTTAGACCTGATGGTACCTTTCACACTTGTTTTTTATTTGATTTTTATTGATTCTTTTAATTGTGTTTTAATTATTTATTGAATATTGTTTGCATGCGATGTGTGTTGTGGCCATTGATTAAAACGGAAAATACGTCGTCTCTCGTGGTATATAGGATGGAAACCCAGACGTAAATTCGTAGCCGATTCCGAATGGACGGTAGTGCGGTCTGTACTTGGGATACAACTCCACGTACCACTTGAGTAAACGGCGTATATTTCTCTTTATGTTATTTTGATTATTCTCACTTTATTATTCCGTCTTTTAATTTCCGCATGTTATTTATTTATGTTATGATGCGATCGAGCGCATGGGCTTAGTAAGTGGAATGAAAGATCCCCTATGGGGAAGGGTTAAAGCCCTTTACCACGATGCTTTGTCGCGCCGGTTGATGTGTGTTCGGTTGAATGCAAGACACGTTCAATCGAACATATTAAGTTTGATATGATTGTCTTTATTTTTGTATGTATGATGCGATCGAGCACATGGGCTTAGTGAGTTAGTCCAAAGGTCCTCTATTTGAGAGACGAAGAGCCTAAAAGGCCACATTTGTGACACTACTTCGCCGCGCCGGATGAAGTGTGTTTGGGTTGAATGTACGTTCAATCGGGCATACGAAGTCCTACACTTTTATTGTCTTTATTTCATGTATTGTGATGTGACGCGCATGGGCTTAGTATGTTGGTCTAAAGGTCCTCTCTTTGAGAGACAAAGAGCCCCAAAAGGCCACCTTTACGGCAGTACTTCGCCGCGCCCCTTTATTTTTTTGTTTAGTATGACGTCTTCTTACATGACCATGCATCATATCACATTGCGCATGGGCTTAGTATGTTGGTCTAAAGGTCCTCTCTTTGAGAGACAAAGAGCCTAAAAGGCCACCTTTACAGCAGTACTTTGCCGCGCCTCTTTTATTTAGTTATTCGCTTCATAACGTCTTTTTGAAAATTCATGCATCATATTGCATTGCGCATGGGCTTATCAAGTGAGATTAAGGGTCCTCCACTTTGAGGGGTGAAAATGTTTGAAAGCTACCTTTGCTACAATGATTTACCGCGCCCCTTAATCTGTTGTTATGTACGAGAACTCATATATTCATCTGTTCATGTACGTGTCATGTCGTTTACTGCATTTTGGAGGTCACTACTATAACCTCGTTCGAACGCGTTCCGAAACGCCGCACGAACGCATGTTTTCTGTCTGGTCCCGTTCGAACGCGTTATCAAACGCTATATGGACGCGAACCTTCTGTCTACCGTTCGAACGCGTTTACGAACGCTACACGAACGTGAATACACTGAATTGAGTCATTTTCATCACATGTGCGTCTGTGTCTATATCTATCTTCTTTTGCACCACGTCATAACATGCTCACTTTAATGCCTAATTGCATCCCTAAGCGTCTTTTTGCATTACGTACTTAGTTGACTCCTTTATTTGTGCATGGACATGTAATGGTTATTTGTTGAAATCAAATGTTCGCCATTATTTGATTCGCCTTTATGTGTGCTTGTGTGGTTAGTGTGTGCTTGTATTTCCATGAATACAATATGTCAATGAAGTTGTATGTTCGTTGCTACGTTGATGTACTTTCAAGCATGTAATCTTAGATGTGAAATATATGAAAATTTAGGTGTAAGTTTTATTTTTGCGCATGTGGATTTAGAAGCATGATACTCTTGGAAATAAGTGTTACTTAAGCTTGATTAAATTATTACACAAATCATTTCATTACAAGTGACATAAGTAAGGGACCATTCCGAACCCAACGGTTTGAGGTCTTCCCTTGCGAGGGGTGAGTGCGGCCTTAAATCTCATTTTCCCGGTTCACACCGGGTGGCGACTCCATTATTCTCTGGTTTAGTCCCTCGTGGCTACTCCGTACTCCCGACCGGGCCGCGAGCCCAGGACAGCATGCGTCGCCCAGTTCCTGTGTTCCCACAATGAGCTTATTGAATAAGCTAAGCTAAGAAATGAAAAACACTTTAAAATCTATGTGAGACAAACTATGTATAATGCACTGCAGTTTGACATGATTAAATTTATTTGTTATTTTCTTTTTATGTATGATTATATGTTTGTCATGTCATTTGTGGATATCGTCGTTGTAAATCCGTACAATACTTCAATCATCCTCAACGGCCGCCTAGGGGTTTAAAAAACTTTTTGCATGTACTAAATACAAATATGATCCCTTCGTAAGTGGCCTAGTTAATTGTAGTTAATTTTACTTATTTATTTCTAGTTTTATTTTGCTCGGGACTAGTAAAAGTTCAAGTTTGTAGGTGTAATGAGTGGTAAATTGTATACTAATAATTTGTACAATTTTACTTGCTTTTATGTTTGAATAGCTGATATGGTGCATTGATCCACTGCTTAGAAGAAGCAGTGTGCAGCAAATATAACAAAATCAGTTGAAAAGGCATTGATCTTCATAAGATAGAGCCAACGCCAAGTCTCAAATGTAGCACCGTAACTCTATGTAGTGTAAAATTATGTTAGAAATTTAGAGGTGTCGGCGCTGTGACTCGGACATTCAATGTCGTTGTGCTAACCAACCACCACAAAGCCAGCATAGCGATGCAGCACCCACATGAAGAATACGAAGATTCAGATTTTTCCTTTGCTAGCATCACGGCTCCTAAACCTTAGTGTTGCGGCACCGTCCCATGGACAGTGATGTCATTTTATCTTTTTGTGTTGTCCTATTTAAATCAATTTTCCAAATTAGGACAGGGGAACACGTTTTCTAAGGCATTCATCAACACCAAACCTAATAAAACTCCCAAAAAAATGAAAAATGAAAGAAAAAAAAAAGAATAAGGGATTTAAAAGATTGTTTTGACCAAGAGTCCTCTAATCTTGTCTCTCTCACTCTTATCTTTTATTTTTCTTATTTGATATTTTGATTTGTAGGAGTGTATTTGATGGGTTTGATTAATCATTGAATAATGTTTAACTAATTTTCTTTTTATCTAGTATTTAAATGGAACCCAATTACTTGCCTGATTAATTAATTCTTTTTTATGATTAAGTGTTGATTAAATTGATTATTTGTCCTAATTTATTATGAAACCTAATTTGCTTGATCACCACATTTGGGTATCTGAGACATAAGTATAACTTGCATAGAAAATGGGTTTTATTCAATCTATGAGTAAACAACACACATTTCTTAAATTGAATTCTCAAATAGGATATGAATACGTCTAATTGGCATGTGTGATCGATTTGGGATAGAATATGATCAATTAATAGAATTAGGTCAATGATATATGACGTTCGGAAGAGACATGTATTAAGGTTGACTCCTAAATCGTCAATTTAGGTCAACATAGTAAATCACGTAAAAGAAGAATTAATTAGAGTTAGAAAATTAATCAGAGGAAATCGAAATCTTAAGTAAGGATATATAATAATATTATAACCTTCTTTAAATTTTATTTATAACGAGAATCTTAATTATAATCTATTTATGCATGCATGCATAACAATTAATAAATGAGGATTATTCTTTGTGTTTTTGGAGCTCCCAGTATCTCACATCTACTGCCCTCACGGCAGCCTACGGGCATAGAGGTAATCACTGACCTTGCACTTCCTCCTCCTACGACATTATCGGCTCATTTACACTATTGACTTGGGCGTCAGAGTGCCCTCGGCACCCACCACACCGGTGGGTAATCTACTACCGCTCACTCTACATTTGTCTTGCAGGATCGCTAGTGCCCACAACCTACAAATTCTGATTGTGGACCTCAGCCGAAATCTAGCATCCACAACATTATCGATACCTAATAAATAACCCAACATTTTTTCTAACTAAAAGAATAAACTATATATAAGTTTGTACTTTGTGTTTATGTTTCTTTAAAACCAAAAAGTGCAATCTAGCCTAGCCTAGTCTAATATATTTATATATTGTTTTATAGAATACACCATCAAAACATTCCAAAACAAATATCAAATGGAAGTGATGAAAGATTTTGCCTGCTTTTTTGGATTATGCAAATGCATACATTATTTTTTTTTTATAGGAAAATTATTATTTTACATATGAAAAATTGACTTATGTATGAAAATATTAAAAAAATTTATTCAATATACTAATTTACACTTTTAGATTTAATTTTGTATATAAAGTTTAAGACGGAGTACTAATTTAAATATAAAAATTTTGGTCAATATATTAATTTACATCTAAAAAAATATAAAATAATATACTGACTAAAATTTTGAGGGTAAAATTAAACTTGGTTAAAATTTTCAGATATTTTCATTTATATGTCAATCTTCAAGTATGATATGATAATTTCCCCTTCTTTTTTTATATTCTAGACAAAGAAGAGACATGTATTGTGTGTATACATAACTTTCTTTCTTGATCTTTGGTTGCTATTAGATTAAACAGATTATTTAATATCAAATGGGGTTACTGAGAAGCATGGGAAGAGCAGAGATTCCCACTTCATTAATGGAAGAAAGGGATGGGATATCATTTCAATTCAACATCTGTTTTTTTTTTTCTCTAGTCTTGACCAAGACTCTTTGTAATTGTTTTGTGTTGTGCCATTCTTTCTTCCCATCACTGATGCTGGAACCACCACCATCAACAAAATCCAAAACTTCATTTACTTGTAGCCCAAAGATGTTGCTTTTGCTTACATCACAAGTACTACAGTCTTGTCCCAAAGCTCTCTCTCACTCTATTATTTTTAATTACAATGGTTAAAAAGGGACAGAACATTATTCATTCATGCATGCACTAGAACAGCAATGACTGAACCCCCATTTGGCCATTTATATAACACTCAACATCAATGCACACACAAAAAAACAAATGGGGTTGCCTTTAAAACAAGCCCTTTGGCCTTTGGCAATGTCTGTCACTGTCAAGTGACTGATAAAACGATGGTGGGTTAACTATTATTTGGTGAAATTATTAATTGTACATTGATTAGAATGCTTAATTAGGGATAGATTCTTGATTAAAAGTGGTCAAAGACAGTAAAATGGTCTGTCTAAAACTTTCTTGGTGTCAGAGGAAACTGAAATGATATGAAAGCACTGATAGGTCCTTTTAGTCATCATGGAACTTCCACAGACACAGACAGAGAGAGAGAGAAGAATATTAAAAACTTGAATTATATCTCCTTCTCATATGACTCGCCCCAAGCCAAGACCATGGAAGGGACCTAAACCTTTGTGAAGTTCCTCCCATAATAGGAGAAATCAGATTTTGTACTGCTACTTTAGAATCCATGCTTGATTTTGCACGAGGAAAAACTACGACATGTATCTCCTACTTTAGAATCCAGATTTTGTGCTGCTACTTTAGTTTCGTGGCTCAATCCCTAGCACACGAAACTATGCTCACGACTCCAATGAGATGTATCCATGTGGCAAACTGCAGCAGCTTCCACTTAATCTCTATCATCACCACCTTGTGAAACACTAAATAACTTGTTCCTCGTGCAAAATCAAGCATCTATTCTAAAGAAATAGCACAAATTCTGGTTTCTCCTACTATGAGTGGATCTTCTCAAAGGTTCAGGGTCCCTTCCATGGCCTTGGCTTGGGGCGAGTCATATGAGAAGGAGAAGCATTCAAGAAGGTAAGGAAGTTGTTTCAATGAAAATGGAATGGAATCGGCTTCTTCTCTAGGCAAAGCTGGAGGATAAGCTGAAGGATCCCTCTTGCGAAAATAGACCTCCATCTTTTTCCCAATCTTTAGATCCTTCAAGATAAAGAACACCATTGTTGTAGGGTCCATGTGATTCATGTTGGATGATGCATCAACATGATGAACATTCTTTATAAGTGCTTCTTCCCTGACATGTCCTCCAATCTCCCTGGGAAAAGTTCTCTGAGCACACTGTAAAAACAATTCAAAAATTCAGAATCATAACTTGGATGATCAAATAAACAATCGATCCATGTGGAATTGTTTGAGCAGCAACATCAGAATCCTACGTTGCTGCCACGTGTATCTGCCACCTGTACCTATCAGTTCCTTCTCGCCTTCTCTTTTCTTCAGGTCTTTTGCCCCAATCGGTTCCATGGATAACACAAACAGCTTCAATCAGAGCTCCTCATCCTTCGCTTCTTTTGCTCAATCCAGTAAAAGGTAATTATTATTTGCTAAATTCTTTCACTTCTTCATTAGCTGCACTCAAAGGTTTAATTGATAAAAGGAATTAGGGATTTATAAATTAAGTGTCCCCACCAGCGTCGTTTGATGGCGTAATATTTAATATCTCATATTGAGGTTATGGTTCGAATAGAGAGAGGGTGAGCAGGATTTTAACTGCTCTGGTTAACGATTTAAAAAAATAATTATAATTAAGTTTGTGTTTCTTTTGACAGTGCTGGTGGTGGTAAAGGAAGAGGCTATGAAATTATAAATGACGGAGAAAGGTTGAGAGGCCGCCGTGGCGGCCGTGGAGCCGGAGGCAAGGATGAAATTGATGCTCTTGGTAGACTCTTGTAAGTTTAATTATAATGCTTAAACTTAATTATTAATTATTATTAATATTCTTAGTTTTTTTTGCATTGATAAAATAATTATGTTTGGTATGCGTATTATTACAGTGCATGTGTGCAAATTTTGATGTGTGAATGTATTATGTTCAGGACACGCATTTTGCGGCATTTGGCTTCTGAGTTAAATCTGAATATGCCGAGTGATGGATATGTCAAAGTTGAAGATTTACTAAAGCTGAATATGAAAACATCTGCCCAGGTTCCATTAAAATCACACACAATTGATGACATCAGGGAGGTTGGTTGATTTAGCTATTGTTTTTAATGATTTTCGAGCAGTGGATTCGCCCGGTGATTTGGAAAAATTTAATCCATTAAACTTGCTTTTTGATGCTTTGGAAGTGCATAATATATTCCAGTCATTTTTATTTTGGCATATTGGCTGTTTAATTTTAGGCTGTCAGAAAGGATAATAAGCAGCGATTTAGTCTCTCGGAGGAAAATGGAGAGCTTCTAATACGTGCAAATCAAGGCCACACAATAACGGTGATATATCTGTATATATTTGCTTTACCATTTTTGTCTTTCTTTAGAATTTATGCAATGACCATTATTTTCCTTTCAAATTCATATCTTATTCATTACCATGTCATGTATGTTGTTGGATTTAATGATGTCTCTTATCTGCACAAATGAAATGGGTTCCTTGTGTGTTCTTGGCAGACAGTTGAATCTGAAAGCTTATTAAGACCAATCCTTTCAGCTGAAGAAGTTTTAGGTGCATTATTTTTCCTTCCAATTCAGTATTTTCTCTCCGAGTATATTTGCATTTTTCTTCAGTTAACTGTATTTCTTATGCTTTGGTGGCAGTGTGTGTACATGGAACCTATAAGAGGAATCTGGATTCAATTTTGGACTCTGGTTTAAAGCGCATGAAGAGATTACATGTACACTTTTCATGTGGCTTGCCGACTGAAAGCAAAGTAATCAGTGGTAAGATATCCCAAGAAAGCTATTTGTCAATACTCAATAGTGGTTTTATATACAATTCGTGACTTCACCTTTTCCTTTTAGTATCTTTGGGGAAAAAAATGTAAATAAATGTCACTGCACCTGTAAATTAGTTATTTTATATGTTTTATACGACAAAACTCTATGAAAATGTTTGGCCTTTTAGTCCTAGAGGCCACACCTGGTGACAAGATTTCTTTTTCTGTTTTTGAATTGAACGCGATCACACGAGTAGAGCAGAGCAAAAGAGTTGTCAGTGACCAACTTCTAGAGTTATAGCAGTTTTTAGAGCTATGTTCCTTTCCGACCACAGGACAAACTTCCCAGCTCTTTTACAGCTAAGATGAACTTAATTCGAGCAGAATAAAAATAGAGTGCTTCAATAGCCATCTTTGAGTCTAGGATTATTCTGCAACATTGAATCATTATGGTCAATGTAGATTTGGGAATATCCAGTTGTTCAATATTCATCCGCACTCTGTGAAATGTAGCAGTAATATTACCGCTAACTATATGCATCTTGCTGTTTTCCAGGTATGAGACGAGATGTTAATGTTTTGATCTTTCTCAATGTCAAAATTCGTGGGTTTAAGATTTGCTGTTTGGAAAATCCTTCCATGTCTGCTCCTTATAGTAATCTTGTCTTGAAGTAATAGTTATATTTTGAAGTTATATCTTTCTTCTTCTTTTGTCAAATATTGAAGTTATACTGTTTATTTGATCATCCAAGTTATGATTCTGAATTTTTTAATTGTTTTAACAGTTTGCTCAGAGAACTTTTCCCAGGGAGATTGGAGGACATGTCAGGGAAGAAGTACTTATAAAGAATGTTCATCATGTTGATGCATCATCCAACATGAATCACATGGACCCTACAACAATGGTGTTCTTTACCTTGAAGGATCTAAAGATTGGGAAAAAGATGGAGGTCTATTTTCGCAAGAGGGATCCTTCAGCTTTGCCTAGAGAAGAAGCTGATTCCATTCCATTTTCATTGAAACAACTTCCTTACCTCGCCCCAAGACAAGGCCATGGAAGGGACCCTGAACCTTTGAGAAGATCCACTCATAGTAGGAGAAACCAGAATTTGTGCTATTTCTTTAGAATCCATGCTTGATTTTGCACGAGGAACAAATTATTTAGTGTTTCACAAGGTGGTGATGATAGAGATAAAGTGGAAGCTGCTGCAGTTTGCCACATGGATACATCTCATTGGAGTCGTGATCAAGCATCGTTTCGTGTGATAGGGATTGAGCCACGGAGTTCCCATGCCTACTAATGTATATGAGGTTAAGAGTCAAGGGTTTCCCAATACACAGTGTAATGAGATTGAGAGTTAAGGGTTTCCCATGTTTATATTTTGAGTTTGTTATTTATTCATCTCATCTGATGTCACTCCCCCTCACATGTAAGATTTGGACTCAACTTAAATTTCCTCAAGAATTTTCCTTGTGATGTATACATGGCAGAATCTATGGGAAGCAGTTCTTTGATTATTTTAGGCATTGTGATGTATACAAGGCAGCATATATGGGAAGCAGTTCTTTAATTGTTTCAGGCATTAGAACTGCTGCCTGAAATTATGAGCTGTAAAATTTAAAAGCACCAAAACCTAAAGTAATTATAGAAAGCAAATCTGTTTGATTCATTGATTATTAGTATGCGTAGTAATGGAGCCAGCTCATATGTTTACAAATATTACTATCAGCTTTGGCAAATGCAAATATGCAATTAAATGTATGATATATATGGGATATTATATAAGAAAAAAATCTAAACATTAATTATTTGTGCCAATTTGGAACCCTAGTGCTGGCAATTTTATCCTTTTTACTATTTGATAACTGCTTGTGAAACAGTAGTAGTGACAAATATGTGAAGCTATACAGTTTTAACTCAATCAAGTTCGAAGTCGGAAGAAGATAAAATCCCAACTCTTTAAAGTGATATAGCAATCGCATTGATTATAAACATGCATTTTCAATCAAAAAAAAAAAAATTATTCATTTGAATATGTCGATTTAAATTTCAATTATTACAGCGGCATATTAGATAATTGATATGTTGATAAATCAAACACTTGGATGGACATACATAATTATTATACTTATTCCTAAATTTACTTTTAGGAGGATATATATATATATATATATATATATATATATATATATCCAAATAAATATTTTTTTATCCTTTACCTCTTAAATACTGAATCCCGACTCTTTCAAAAAAACTATTTTTTATCGGTCTAATTACGCTCTGAAAGAGACGGATAACTATTTTATCTGGTTTGTTTCATTATCTTTTATGAGAGGTTACGAATTTTCTAAAAACAAAACAAAACAAAAGGTTCATTAATTACCCATTAACATCCTCAACCTGTCCAACAGTTCATTAATTACACATTAACGCCCTCAACCTGTCCAACAAATTAAGCTACTTATTTGGCTTTATATTTTTTTGTTGAGTTATTTCTTTGCTCTAAAACAAACATATAAAATTTAAAAATAATAATAATAAAAACAATTTCTCAAGTAATTAATCATATTAATTCTTTTTTTTTCCTTACTTTTATATTCGACTATGCGACTGCCTCTTTTTTATATGATTTTCTCAAGAATTGAAGTTATATAGAGTAGGGTCCCTAAAAGAATATCTCGAAGATCATGAAGATTGGCTTAGCTCAAATATTTGCTGGTGTGACCAAAATTTTGATTTATAAGGGTCGTGATTATTGATGAAGAAATAAATTTGAGTCCGTTTTGAGCTTTCCGTGTTCGGGCACTAATTTAGATGGTAAAGTAATTAGGGGTGTTTACGGGTCGGGTCTGGTTTTTTGAAATTTTGTTAAACCCGATCAGGTCGGGTCAAGGGAAAATCGGGTCGGGTCAATGAGAGGTGGAACCCAATCGGGTTTGGCTCGGGTCGGGTCGTCGATTTAATTATTTTGAAATATAAATATTAGTTATTTTATATCCCAAAAATATCATATATATATATATATATATATATAAAGTTTTAATACAAAAAAGTAATAAATAAATGAAATAATAGTAAAAACTTTAAAAATACTAATAATTATTTTAGAAAAATAATGAAAACTTAAGAAAAATAATAAATTTGTATAAGGTCGGGTCAGTCAAAATTTTACAAACTTTTTTATGAATCCGTGCGGGTTGGGTCGGGTCATGTCGGGTCGGGTCACGGGTTGACCGGACCCTATGAACACCCCTAAAACTATTGTTGGAGTGTATTTCCTAAAGCCTAGTTTAAAACATAATAATTTATAATATGATTTATTAATAAAAGTTATTTGTTTTCTACACGTCATTACATCCATATTTCATGTATATGTCTCGACACATTATGTCAGATGAATATCGTTAATATAAAAGACGTTTTTGATTATGGGAATCAACGATATTTATACGAATAGGTCTCAAATTAAGTTCTTGGTAAACTGTGATTATATAGGACAATAATATATCACTTGACCAATATTATTGTGTGTCATCTAAATTGACATTTGATGTTAATAGAATGGATAGTGAGTCTCATATCATAAGGACACAAACAATAGATATCTTCATTAGTGAAATGAAATATCAAACACGATCACAGAAGCGTAAGATCACATAGTAATATTATCTAAGGTCATTTATCTTCGAAATAAATTATTATTGTCGTTATATCTTCTGACCTGAGATTACATGTTGGCTTTTACGATAGTACTTATGGTTCACTAGTATATCATTATTCGACTAACCATGTCTTGTAAATAAATGTTAGTAACGTACGAAGTCATATATGCTTCAAGAAGAGATCTGATAGTTTTGATAATAAAAGATGAAGATGTTTTAAGGAAACTCAATTTTGACAAAAAAAATCGATATTTTAGAGATATCAAAACCACAAGATCAAGTTTTGAAATATATTGAGTGAATAAGATTTGACCTAACCATTTAGATAATGAAACAACATCAAATAAGACAAACTCATGAGTGTATTACAAAATTCATGAATGGAATAACAAAAGATTTTTCAATCAAATTTATCACATGGCCTACTACAACATACGACATTATTGTGCATAGTTTTGGACATATACATTGTGCCATGTGAATCATTGCAATACGGTGGGTATCGGATAACAATATAATAAACTAAAACTTTAATGATAATTTAAAACTATCATAAAGAACCGTATCATTTTTATTATGATGATTTTTTATATATCATAATGTTAAGTTTTTGTCGCAATATTCGTCAATCAATCAATCAAGAATGCACGATTTTTACCGTGGTTCGCCGGAAAGATTCCCGACTACATCCACGTTGAACTCCGGAATAGGGAGCTCGCTGCACTAAGCAATTTCAAGATTACACACGGAATCTTGAATCCGTTTACAAAATGTATTTCCCCAAATCTCACAAAGAACCCTAATCTCTAAAAGTGACAATCTCTCAAATCCCAATTGAAGACTACACTAACTTGGACTTAGGGAATAAGCTTAACACTTAGCCAATTATTTAAGGAATACAAATAATGAAAACTCTCTCCTAATTCTCAACCTAAGTGGCCTTTATATAGGATGAGCAAATAAAGGCAAATGGGACAACGGCAAGGATTGTGCCATGTGTCCCTCATCCAACGGATGACAAGGGCTTCACATTTTACAATCTCCACCTTGAAGCCCAAAAACATTTCTCACTCCCAATCATACATAAAGACACACCAAAGCCAAAACAGCACAGCAAACTCACCTACTCACATCATCGCTCATGTTGGCTGCAAGGTCAGCCAATCCCCACCTGCAACAGCTTCATGCAGTGGGAGAGATTGGTAGCAGCCACAATCTTTGTCCCCATGTCTGATGGGTTATCTTCTGTTGGAACCTTCTTAATCTCAATCTTACCACTTGAGATCATTTCCCGCACAAAATGATACTCTGCTTCGGTAGTTGACTTTCTTGGGTCCCTGTCACCTGCAACATCAGAATCAACATACCCTACCAAATCTAAAGCGTTAGATTTGTTAAAACATAAGTCATAATCAACAGCAGTATTCAAGTATCTTAACAACCATTGTAAAGCACTCCAGTGTGCTCCACCTGGATTAGACATAAACCTACTCAATAAAGATACAGCATATGACAAGTCAGGTCTATTACTAATCATGGTATACATCACATGACCAATAGCATTAGTATAAGACACATTTTCCATTTTAATCACCTCAGGTCTAGTACTAAGAGAAAACATCTCCTCTTCTATAGCCTCTTCCCATTCAAGTTTATGGGTAGACATTAATGCCTCTCCTAAGCTAGCAGACTCAACCCCATTAATTTCATGACTTGCTATTAATGCACAGAAATACAAATCATTAGTTGAGTAATCATACCTGGTATGAGGCCTTACCTGCCTCCTACTTCTGTCTCTTGCTAGCTGGTAGTTGGCCAATATGTCTTGAGGTGTCTCATCATGCTGCTCAGTTAGATCCACTTGATCTACTGTGTCCTCTTCACTTTGGTCTTGTATCTCTGCTACTTCATTTCTGTTTTCCTCCTGGTTATTTCTCCTGGGCTGGGTGTCCTCAGATGTCTCCGTGCCTGACATGTCACCGACTTGCTCAGCGGTCCTTGATGTCCCTGGCTCCACCTGCATCTGAGCTCCACCTGCAAAATCAAAATCTGCTAGATCCTTTTCTAAGGCACCTGCATTGTTGTTAGTAGATTTACAAGGAAAACAAATTTCATTGAATATAACATCCCGACTAACTATGACTTTGACTCCAGGTGATTCCCTTTCCCATAACCTATACCCTTTTGTCCCTTCTTGGTATCCTAGGAAAACACACTTGATTGACCTCGGTTCAAGTTTACCTACGGACTGGTGAGCATAGGCTTCACAGCCAAATACTCTAAGGTGTGCAAGCTTATGAGCTCTACCAGACCAGATTTCTTCTGGTGTCTTAAACTGAACTGAACTATTAGGGCTAAGGTTAATCAAATGAGTAGCAGTATTGAGGGCTTCACCCCAAAAGGCCCTCGGAAGTTCGGAAGAAAATAAAAGACATCTGATCTTTTCTAATAAGGTTCTATTCATTCTTTCCGCAACTCCATTCTGTTGAGGGGTGTTTCTAACAGTCCTATGTCTCAGGATACCCTCACTCGTACAGTATTGGTCAAACTCAGTATTACAAAATTCTAAGCCATTATCAGTTCTCAAGACTTTTACTTTGTTACTAGTTTGATTTTCTACCAATACTTTCCATTCTTTAAATTTAGTCAAAGTTTCATCCTTTGATTTTAGTAAGAATGTCCATACCTTCCTACTGTAATCATCAACAATAGAGAGGAAATATTTCTTACCCCCATGGGTCTGGACCTTTGCTGGTCCCCACAAATCACAATGTAGATACTCCAGACTCGCCTTTGACAAGTGAATTCCAGTTGGGAAGCTCTGTCTGTGCTGTTTGCCCAACACACAGATCTCACAAAACTCAAGTGGCTTCAACTGGTCCTTTCCAAATTGTCTCTGCTTGCTGAGTACCTGCATACCTTTCTGGCCTATATGGCCAAGTCTCAAGTGCCATATATTAGTCATATCAACATTAGAAGTCAAAGTAGAAATGGGTTTATCCGATAATACATGTTGGCCATTTAGAACATATAATCCATTTCTCTTAACCAGTTAGGATTAGTTTATTACCCTTAGATATGTGCATGTTTCCTTTATGTGCTTTATATGTGAAACCTAATTCATCAAGTGTTCCTAGTGATATCAGGTTTCCTTTCAGGTCAGGTACATATCTAACGTCAGTAAGAATCCTAACTTTACCATCATGAAGTTTAAGAGTTATGTCCCCACCCCCTGTATCCTACAGGTATTGTCATTACCCATATACACAGTTGCCTTGATCTGAATTTCTAAAGTTGACAAACCAGTCTCTATACGGACTCATGTGGAAGGAACATCCTGAGTCCAGAATCCATTCTCTGCTAATGTGATCCCTACACACAGTCAATGCCTCAGATAGGCACATTGACTCCTTTTCGGCAGCCACAGTGGCGCTGCCTTCATTTTCCTGTTCCCTCCTGGGAACTTATAACAATCTTTTTTTCAGGTGTCCCATCTTTCCACAATGATAGCACTTCTTGTCACTATCTTTATTCTTATCATGTTTATTCTTTTTCTTACCTTTAGGTTCTTGGTTATTAGTCTGATGATTATTCGGACCATTGAATTTCCTTTCATTTTTACCTTTCACGAATATTTCGCTCCTCCTCTCCTACTGGTTCTAAGTTCTAGCTCTCTAGCCCTTATACCAGATATCACCAAGTCTAGCCTAGGTACAACTCCTGTGTACTGTAGAGAATTCTTAACGACACTATATTCTTCAGGTAATGCATTTAAAAGTATCATAGCTTCGCTAGAGTCTCCTAGGGCTTGGTCAGTTCCTTTAAGGATTTGAGTCATTTTCGTGAATTCATCCAAATTATCATCAATCGACTTACTAGTATCCATCTTGTAATTAAACAAATTTCCTTTTAAGAACACTAAATTTGGTGCAGAAATAACAGAGTATAAAGATTCGAGTTTACCCCAGAGTTGAATGGCAGTTTCCATTCCGTCAACCTTTCTGATGACCGAGTCTCCCAAGTGGAGGAAGATTAGGTTGTAAGCCTCTTCCAGGATTTCCTCCTTCGCTTCCTTTTCCATCTTTGGCCACTTTTCTGGATCCGGTTCCAGTGCCAAAGCTACCTTGTGGTGAGAAAGCAGGACTTTCATTTTCTTCTTCCAAGTAGTGAAATCCCCTTTCCCGTCAAAGATTCCAATGTCGAGTCTCATCGTCGACATTTCCTTTTCTTTTACAGTAGCCACTCAACAACAATCCTCAATTGCACTTGGTAGTTACTCAACCAATCTATTCCAAACACACTCGGTAGTTACCATCGGCAATGCTCACCCAATCTGCCTAACACAGTCGGCAAAACCTGCTCAACTGCCCAAAACACCCTTAGGCAGAAACGCAACCATCCAAACACCACTTTGGCATACAGTGCCTTAGCCACTCAATTCGGCAGCTACACACCTCAGACTGCCCAAGCACAATTCGGCAGAACCACTCAAACCCAAACAAAACAATAATCAGCAAAATCAGTGCCTCACTCACCCAAAACAACAATTAGGTGATCTCTCGACAGTTCACAATTCAATCTGCCCAAGTATGATTCGGCAGTTTACTGCCTCAATTCGCCCAGAACACACTCGGCAGAACACCACCAATCTGCCTAAACAGGACAGCAAATACAATTCACACAAGCCACAATCACCCAACACTGCAGAGCCCCAAACTGCCTGAACACACTCAGCAATTCCTCACAGTTGCTCACCCAAGAACTGCACTTCAACAGACCTCAAACCAATTAATCAGAAACAGAAATCAAAAAAATTCAGAGATTAACCACACCCTCACAGGACTATTTCAAGAATCTATATTCGGCAGTTCACAATTTTGATTTCAACAGCTGCAGTCATAAGGTCTGCGAACAGAGCTCTTCTTGGCAGAACAGGGGGTTTCAATCGGCAACTCTGTCCACTCCGAAGAGTTCTTGATCTCCTGCCAGGATCTTGTTCGGCTTACTTACTTCGTGTTATTTTTGATTTTCTTCAGATCTTTCTGGTGATTCTTGATCTCGTCGGTAGATCTTGTTTTTCAATTGCTTTCGTTTATTGCTGTGTTCTTCAATTGACCAATCTTTAGGGTTTTCGTTTCTTTTTGAATCTTCGGCGTTTTTGGTCTTCGACTGGGCAGAACTGCTCTCCGTGGCAGTTTTGATTTTCAAATCAGTGAGGTTCCAGTCTTGGTTTATGCCTCTGGTTTGATCTTCAGATCTCCTTGATCGGCTGTTCTCACTGCTTGTTGATCCGGTCAGCTGCGTTTTTACTTTGACCAATTTTTAGGGTTTTCGTTTCTTTCACCAAAATGAAGAAAACCGTTGATTCTTTTGGGCCTTGATCTTCAGTAAGCAGATCGCCCCAAGAATTCGACTCCCTGGATCTTCTTTTTTTTTTGCCGCCGAATTCGTCGCCTGGAATGAAGAAGATGGGTTGGGCTTCTTGATCACAGATCAGTCTTCAATTCGGCCCACTGGATCTTTAATCAGCTCTGATACCAATTGTTAAGTTTTTGTCGCAATATTCGTCAATCAATCAATCAAGAATGCACGATTTTTACCGTGGTTCGCCGGAAAGATTCCCGACTACATCCACGTTGAACTCCGGAATAGGGAGCTCGCTGCACTAAGCAATTTCAAGATTACACACGGAATCTTGAATCCGTTTACAAAATGTATTTCCCCAAATCTCACAAAGAACCCTAATCTCTAAAAGTGACAATCTCTCAAATCCCAATTGAAGACTACACTAACTTGGACTTAGGGAATAGGCTTAAAACTTAGCCAATTATTTAAGGAATACAAATAATGAAAACTCTCTCCTAATTCTCAACCTAAGTGGCCTTTATATAGGATGAGCAAATAAAGGCAGATGGGACAACGGCAAAGATTGTGCCATGTGTCCCTCATCCAACGGATGACAAGGGCTTCACATTTTACACATAAATTTTATTATATATTTTTCATCGCATAAATTTCATAAAAATGTGGTTAATAATTATCAGAACTATAACATCTAATTGATTTCTACCAAATTTCAATAATTCACAAGTGCATCAAGCACAACGTCCAAAGTACCGACTAGCATGTGATTTTACTTTACATATGCTTGGCTAGTGGACAAATTGGTACTTTGCACACATCATGGCCCAATTAATTCATGACATATACCTAACTTTTGACAATGAAACAACCTCAAATAGGCCAAACTAATAAGCATATTTTAGATCTGTTAGAAAATATTTTCGAAGACGAGAAACTTTCATATCGAGTATTTTTTGAAATTTTCATTATAAGGATCTCAAAAATATAAATTTTTGAAAAAATATCTTATCAGTGGCCTAATTATAATTTTATGGGAAAAATTTTGTAATTTTCAGAGAGTTGATTATAAATATCCTTAGCTTTTTAAAAATTTGGAAAATGACAAAATTTGAAACACTCTAATCACCAGATCTCTACCATCAAGCGAAAGAGAGAGAGACTGGTGGCTGAATGAAGTGCGTCATGCACAATGTCCAAAGTACCGACCAGCATATGATATTATATATATATGCATGGCTAGTGGACAAATTGGTACTTAATTCGTACATCATGGCCCATTTAATTTGTACATATCCTTGGGATTGTATTGAGTTCATCAAATTATTGGGAGCTTGGGTGGTATTTTTGGAACAAAGGAAAGGTGAAAAAAAGAAAAAGAAAATTGCCCATTTCAGTTACATGTACCTTCATTGTAAAGGAAAAAAGTAGCCAAAAATGTTCCATATACTTGTCTCCTTGTTAGCTTTGTTAGTAATTATGAAAAGTGGGGTTTCTGCCATTGATGAAGGGCGAAGAAGATGGGCCACAAAGGCACAACAAAATATGCTAATTCGTCGCTACTAAACAGTTAGCGACAGAATAGGGATGGAAAAATTTCATCTCTATTTTCTTGGTTGCAAAAAAAAACAGCGACGGAATTTATATTTCCGTCGCTAAATTTCGTTTTAATATAGAGATAGAAACTTCCGTCGCTATTTAGAGACGGAATGAAAATTCCGTCGCTATTTAGAGACGGATTAAAAAATCCGTTGCTATTTATAGAGACGGATTAAAAAATCCGTCGCTATTCCGTCGTTTTTTTTTCCCACGATTTCATTCCCACCACTATTAGCTACGAAATTTTATCCCGTCGTTAAATTCCGTCGCTAATATTGTAATACATTTCAATTTAAGCCGAGTCCAAATCCAAATTCGAACTACGACCAAATGCCAAAATGAAATAATCTATGATGATGTTTGAGGCCGGATCCTTTTATGTTTATTTTTTATTTAAATAAATTATAATGGGCTCTATTCCACCGTATGTCGAAGTGTGATCGGCAAAAATTAATGATTAAATGAAAAAAAAAATGTACTTAACACTTTTCTATGAAATTTTTTTTTGAAAAGAAAATTATTTTTCAATATTTGGTTATCACCTAAAAATATTTTTCTATATTTGGACAGTCTAATTTTTTTTTTTCAAAATTATTTTATGGTAGATAAAAGTTATAGAGATGAAAATAAGACTAAGACCCAGGAGACCTAGAATTCTCATATCTGGATGGACTCAGAAGACCTAGAATTCCCATATCTGGATCCACGCAGGCCTTACTTATTTTTATTAATTTTATATAAATATAATTGAAAAAAGATTTAAAAATTGTGAGTTTTAGGATCCAATCCTGATATATCCATATCTAAATCCATCAGTTCTAGAATTTCAAGACTTAATTCCATAATTTAATTAATTTTTATACAAATACACATAAAAAATAAAAAAATATATATGGGTTGCAGGAACATTCTGGGGATACCCGGATCCTGATCATGTGGGTCAAGAATTCGAGGATACAGGTCACATATTTTATTAATTTTATCTAAATATAATTAAAAATATATTACAAATATCCATGTTTTCGAATAAGTTCCGTGTATATCCATATCAACACGGGCTCATAATTCCAGAACCAAGGTCCAAAATTTTATTAATTGTGTATAAATATAATTCAAAAAATATTAAAAATTTAGATTTATATCCGGACCACACTAGATATATCCACAACCACACTGATATTTTTTTAAAATCTCCGCGAACTCGTGAAACCTCATTACACTGTGCGTGGTAAGTCTTTCAATCCATTTTTATCGCAATCAAGGGATGATATTACAAAAGAAATGCACGATTTGAAATACTATTTAGATTGTACAAATTTTATGACACCCTTGGTTGGCCTATTTAATTTTACATTTTTATAGTTATAGGTTAGTCAAATTTACAATTTCTCCATTGTTGCATCAATCGAAATAAAAATTATCATTAATGATTTTTATAACAGTTCCATTTAAATTACGCATGATGTCTGATTAATTTGATTGAAAAAATTTAAACAAATTGGTACTTTGTATGACAGTTTAATTTTAACCCAAATTTAAAGACAATAACCTTCCATTTGTATAAATTATCTCTGGTATCACCCATGTCTAAAACTTGATAAAGAGTTAGGAAACGATAGTGGTCCTCGTTTTGTTTTGGAAAAAATGTTAAGAGATTAAAGGAGAGGATGGCTAAAACTTATAAAAGACAAAAATTAGTAAACTACCCCATACTTTTTAAGGGTTGCATCAAAATTAAATGAGGAGATTGATAATTAGTAAATTTTTGAAAAATTAGTAAACTATTATTTTAGGAAATTGATTATATCTTTATGAAGATAATTAAAAAATAAAATATTTCCCTTTTAGTAGGCCTTGTGGCCGAATTTTACAAGCCTAGGCTATGTTCCTTTAAGACCACGGGACAAAGTTCCCAGCTGTTTATAGCAGCAATAATAGAATAAAAGGGCCCTCTTTTACAGCTAAGATGAACTTAATTCGTCGAGGACACCCACCTTGGGGCTTCTGGATCTGGGAGGTTCATCACTGCAGGTTGTGATGGAAGACGATGGCACAGGAGATGATGAGCACTTGATAAGATCGGAGATTGGCTTGATTAAATATCGTGTATTAGCATACTCGCTGCCGGCATTTGGGTTGAATGCAGCATTTGATAGGGCAGTTGCTATTCTTAGCCAAGTACAGACACCCAGAGAAGGTGGAGGTGACCGACTTGAAATAAGGCATCCCTGTCTCAGTTCTTATTTCTTGCAAAATTATACTTGCAATGGTTGTCTCGGGCTAAGTGTTGCTGAAGGAAATTTGAGTAGTCTAAGTGAAGAAAACTGCATTCACTTCTACTTATCTGATTGGAGAACCAAATTGGGAGGAATGCAAGGGCCGTTGCCATCAATTCAAGCAATTCAGATTGGTCACAGCCTACAAGGGGTGTAAAGCGCAAATCCAGCTCGTCCTCTTGTCACAGTAAATTTCGAAGCGTCACAATACTTAATTTTGCAATCACGTGTCACAATCTTAATATCTGTAAATACATGATGCCAAACTTCTGAATAGTCATTTGTTATGCATAGTTTCCCCTTGATAACAATATTCTTATGATTGGATCTCCAAATATGCAGCAGAAGAATAACGCCTCATTTGAATTTTAAGACTAAATGCAACCTGCGAAGTGCAACTTTTTCAATGTTTTCTGACTTGTTTGCTTTCCATTCATGTATGCATTGACACTATGAAAACCAAGTCAGTGATTGATAGGGTAGTCTTGAAGCAAAACATTCTGTGATTAGTCTTTGTAATGAATGAGTTAAATAATTAACCAAGATTTTCTTTCTGAACCAGTTATGTATTTGTCATCAATATTATTTTATGTCTTAGCTGTGCCTATAGGATGCCTGCTCTTTTTTTTCCCCATTGATAGGATGAGCAGGATTTTGTATCTGATAGCTTTCTTCCATTATGCAGGCAGAAATATACTTAATTTGACAGCTGTCAACCACTCAACTGGACGGTTTCATGCTTTATCAGGATTTTTTGTTGTTTATGACAAATTAAACTTGAAATCAAGAGCTAATTTGACAAGAATATTGGACAGAGGCCAGCAGTTATGTTCAAGATGGTGGACTGATTTAAACAAAGCTGCTGGTCGATATTGTTTTCAGGTGCCTTATATGACATCACTCATTCAGGAAGCTCTATGTGTTGGTGATGCAGAGATCATATTTGGTCCTGCGGATCTTTCTTGGACATTAGGTGCTGCGCTGATTGAAGGGAAATATTTATGGATAACACAAACAGCTTCAATCAGAGCTCCTCATACTTCGCTTCTTTTGCTCAATCCAGTAAAAGGTAATTAATATTTGCTAAATTCTTTCACTTCTTCATTAGCTGCACTCAATGGTTTAATTGATAAAAGGAATTAGGGATTTATAAATTAAGTGTCCCCACCAGCGTCATTTGATGGCGTAAAATTTAATATCTCATATTAAGGTTATGGTTCGAATAGAGAGAGGGTGAGCAGGATTTTAACTGCTCTGGTTAATAATTATAATTAAGTTTGTGTTTCTTTTGACAGCGGTGGTGGTGGTAAAGGAAGAGGCTATGAAATTATAAATGACGGAGAAAGGTGGAGAGGCCGCCGTGGCGGCCTCGGAGGCGGAGGCAGGGATGAAATCGATGCTCTTGGTAGACTCTTGTAAGTTTAATTATAATGCTTAAACTTAATTATAAATTATTATTGATATTCTTAGTTTTTTTTTCATTGATAAAATAATTATGTTTGGTATGCGTGCAAATTTCGATGTGTGAATGTAATATGTTCAGGACACGCATTTTGCGGCATTTGGCTTCTGAGTTAAATCTGAATATACGGAGTGATGGATATGTCAAAGTTGAAGATTTACTAAAGCTGAATATGAAAACATCTGCCAAGGTTCCATTAAGATCACACACAGTTGATGACATCAGGGAGGTTGGTTGATTTAGCTATTGTTTTTAATGATTTTCGAACAGTGGATTCTCCCGGTGATTTGGAAAAATTTAATCCATTAAACTTGCTTTTTGATGCTTTGGAAGTGCATGATAATTTCCAGTCATTTTTATTTTGGCATATTGGATGTTTAATTTTAGGCTGTCAGAAAGGATAATAAGCAGCGATTTAGTCTCTTGGAGGAAAATGGAGAGCTTCTAATACGTGTAAATCAAGGCCACACAATAACGGTGATAAATCTGTATAAATTTGCTTTACCATTTTTTGTCTTTCTTTAGTATCTATGCAATGACCATTATTTTCCTTTCAAATTCGTATCTTATTCATTATCATGTCATGTATGTTGTTGGATTTAATGATGTCTCTTATCTGCACAAATGAAATGGGTTCCTTGTGTGTTCTTGGCAGACAGTTGAATCTGAAAGCTTATTAAGACCAATCCTTTCAGCTGAAGAAGTTTTAGGTACACTATTTTTCCTTCCAATTCAGTATTTTCTCTCTGAGTATATTTCCATTTTTCTTCAGTTAACTTGATTTCTTATGCTTTGGTGGCAGTGTGTGTACATGGAACCTATAAGAAGAATCTGGATTCAATTTTGGACTCTGGTTTAAAGCTCATGAAGAGATTACATGTACACTTTTCATGTGGCTTGCCGACTGAAAGCAAAGTAATCAGTGGTAAGATATCCCAAGAAAGCTATTTGTCAATACTCAATAGTGGTTTTATATACAACTCGTGACTTCACCTTTTCCTTTTAGTATCTTTTGGGAAAAAAAAATGTAATTAAATGTCACTGCACCTGTAAATTAGTTATTTTATATGTTATATATACGACAAAACTCTATGAAAATGTTTGGCCTTTTAGTCCTAGAGGGCACATCTGGTGACAAGATTTCTTTTTCTGTTTTTGAATTGAACGCAATCACACGAATAGAGCAGAGCAAAAGAGTTGTCAGTGACCAACTTCTAGAGTTATTAGAAGTGATATTTCAGACTTTCACTTGTATTCCTTGCCTAGGCTATGTTCCTTTAAGACCACAGGAGGACAAAGTTCCCAGCTGTTTATAGCAGCAAGTATAGAATAAAAGGGCCCTCTTTTACAGCTAAGATGAACTTAATTCGAGCAGAATAAAAAGAGAGTGCTTCAATAGCCTTCTTTGAGTCTAGGATTATTCTGCAACATTGAATCATTATGGTCAATGTAGATTTGGGAATATCCGGTTGTTCAATATTCATCCGCACACTGTGAAATGTAGCAGTAATATTACCGCTAACGATATGCATCTTGCTGTTTTCCAGGTATGAGACGAGATGTTAATGCATGATATGACATGCCACCATCTTGGGAGCAAATATCGGTTTAAGCATTTGTAATATAGTGTAGTTTTGGAAGATGGTTGTTGATTTTTTGAGAAACTTTGTGCTTATAAATTTTAACTTAGTCGCTAACCCGAAGGTTCCTCGTGCAAAATCAAGCATGGATTCTAAAGAAGTAGCACAAAATCTGGTTTCTCCTATTATGGGAGGAACTTCACAACCTTGTCTTGGGGTGAGTCATATGAGAAGGAGAATAATTCAAGAAGGTAAGGAAGTTGTTTCAATGAAAATGGTATAATTGTTTACAAACTGATAATATCTTCAGATACAATCGAGGTAAAATGTATTTGTCCAAATATACATGGTATAATCCCAGATGGATTTATTATATAAATCATTTTATTCAGAAAGACTTTGTTGTCAGCCTAGTTACACAATTTCTTCTCTTTCTGATAATTTCTAGTCATCTGTGTTTATTTTTCCTGAAGAAAAAAATTCATGGGTTTAAGATTTGCTGTTTGGAAAATCCTTCCATGTCTGCTCCTTATGGATTTGGCTTAAATTTCCTGAGATATTTCACTTGTCACAGGAAGCAATCTTTTGATTTGTTTACGTATTGGTATTTGGCCGTAGGTCGCATTTGGATTAAGACTCGCTTAAGTTTCTTCAAGAATTTCACTTGTGATGTATATAGAGCAAGATCTATGGGAAGCAGTTGTTTGATTGTATAAACAACAAATCGATATTTGCTCCCAAGATGGCAACAAATCGATTTTTACAGTGTGCTCAGAGAACTTTTCCAGGGAGATTGGAGGACATGTCAGGGAAGAAGTACTTGTAAAGAATGTTCATCATGCTGATGCATCATCCAACATGAATCACATGGACCCTACAACAATGGTGTTCTTTACCTTGAAGGATCTAAAGATTGGGAAAAAGATGGAGGTCTATTTTCGCAAGAGGGATCCTTCAGCTTTGCTTAGAGAAGAAGCTTATTCCATTCCATTTTCATTGAAACAACTTCCTTACCTTCTTGAATTCTTCTCCTTCTCATATGACTCGCCCCAAGCCAAGGCCATGGAAGGGACCCCTGAACCTTTGAGAAGCTCCACTCATAGTAGGAGAAACCAGAATTTGTGCTATTTCTTTAGAATCCATGCTTGATTTTGCACGAGGAACCTTCGGGTTAGAGACTGAGTTCAAATTTGTAAGCACAAAATTTCTCACAAAATCAACAACCATCTTCCAAAACTACATTATTTTACAAATGCTTAAACCGATATTTGCTCCCAAGATGGTGGCATGTCATATCATGCCTTATGCAATTTTCTACTGGCATAGCCAAGTGACTGAGAATTGGGTAAGGCATGATATTTGGCAGTCGTGATCACGCATCGTTTTGCATAAGAGTAAGGCATGATATGACATTATGCAAAACGATGCGTGATATTTGGGACGTTAAGGCATGATATATGTATATATAAAATATCAAACATTTAGTAATATGTGTGCACTTAACATGTATGAATAGCTATGTTTATTCTTGTAGGTGGTGACAGGAGTCACAGATATGGGGATTCAAGAGGAAAGATGCCCTTGTCTCTGATCATTGCAATAAGTTTTATAAGCATAATCACTAGTGTTACCCTGGCAAATACCATCCTTTATATTTATTTGCAAAGAAGAAGAAAGGCCAATGGACCAGGTAACTAGTAATCATTTGATCAGTATATGCTTAAAACAGAAATAGCTACTAGCTTGTTACAAAGACCATTTTGAATCCAGGAAACAGGGGAATCATTCAGAGAAATGTCGAACGTCACCTGTGTGACAGTGAGAGACATGTCAAAGACTTGATTGATTCAGGTCGGTTCAAAGAAGACGATGCAAAAGGCATAGATGTACCTTTTTTTGATTTCGAAAGCATACTAGCTGCTACAGATTACTTCTCAAACATAAACAGGCTAGGACAAGGAGGTTTTGGGCCTGTTTACAAGGTAAATAACTCACACTAAACTATATTGTCAACATATTTCCTTAGTAATGTAAATTATTAATATTATTATTTTTTTTGTGGGATTTCTACTATCAGGCTAAATTCCCAGGAGGACAAGAAATTGCTGTGAAGAGACTCTCCAGTTGCTCAGGACAAGGCTTAGAGGAATTTAAAAATGAGGTAGTGTTGATTGCCAAACTTCAACATCGAAATCTTGTTAGACTTCTGGGCTATTGTGTCAGCGGAGATGAGAAAATGTTACTCTACGAGAATATGCCCAACAAAAGCTTGGACTCATTCATATTTGGTTAGCCTCTACATTACATTTCCTTCCTATTGTTGTTGAAAAAAAAAAACTAATTCAAAAATGAAACCTTGCTAGGGCAAAAACTAAGCACGTTATTGGATTGGAACCTGCGCTACAACATCATATTGGGAATTGCTCGAGGGCTTCTATATTTTCATCAAGATTCTAGGCTGAGGATCATTCACAGAGATTTGAAAACCAACAACATTCTACTAGACAAGGTGCAAAATCAAGCATGGATTCTAAAGAAATAGCACAAATTCTGGTTTCTCCTACTATGAGTGGAACTTCTCAAAGGTTCAGGGGTCCCTTCCATGGCCTTGGCTTGGGGCGAGTCATATGAGAAGGAGAAGAATACAAGAAGGTAAGGAAGTTGTTTCAATGAAAATGGAATGGAATCAGCTTCTTCTCTAGGCAAAGCTGAAGGATCCCTCTTGCGAAAATAGACCTCCATCTTTTTCCCAATCTTTAGATCCTTCAAAGTAAAGAACACCATTGTTGTAGGGTCCATGTGATTCATGTTGGATGATGCATCAGCATGATGAACATTCTTTACAAGTACTTCTTCCCTGACATGTCCTCCAATCTCCCTGGGAAAAGTTCTCTGAGCACACTGTAAAAATCGATTTGTTGCCATCTTGGGAGCAAATATCGATTTGTTGTTTATACAATCAAACAACTGCTTCCCATAGATCTTGCTCTATATACATCACAAGTGAAATTCTTGAGGAAATTTAAGCGAGTCTTAATCCAAATGCGACCTACGGCCAAATACCAATGCGTAAACAAATCAAAAGATTGCTTCCTGTGACAAGTGAAATGTCTGAGGAAATTTAAGCCAAATCCGAATCCAAATGCAAATTACGACCAAACACCAATGCCTGAAACAATTAAATAACTGCTTCCCATTGATCATGCCATGTATACTTCACTAGTGAAACTCATGAGGAAATTTAAGCCATTCCCGGTCGGGATCATGTGGGTCAAGAATTCTAGGATATGGGTCACATATTTTATTAATTTTATCAAAATATAATTAAAAATAGATTAAAAAATATCCATATTTTTGAATCAGTTCCATGTATATCCAAATACAGATCAACGCCGACCATAATTCCATAACCAAGGTCCAAAATTTTATTAATTTTATACAAATATAATTCAAAAAAATATTAAAAAACTTTAGATTTATACCCGGAACAGACAAGCTATACCCACAACCAAATCCGGATATTTTTTTCCAGATCTGAAAACAGACTCAGATCCACCAAAATACATATAGACCTACCTAGATCTTAGCGAATTTGGGACCGAGTTTGTATTTTACCATACATATAAGTGAGCTATGGAAACTTTGGAGAAAATAAAAAAATTCGATAAAATGACAAAGAAATTTATGATTCATATGTCATTTTTCGAAAAATGAAAAAAAAATTTCATTTATCGGAAAATAATTACATTGACCCAATTTTCCATAAGTATCACAAAATATTGTAAAATGAGGAATTTTTAAAGTATGTGACCCCCTAATGATAAGGATTTTTCACAAATGTAATGTTGAGTTTTGGGGGTACTATACGAATTTTTGAAGTATATGGTCCCCTATCAATAAAATAAATTTTTTTGAGGGGTTATTTTAGTCCAAATTTATAAGCCTCAAACGTCTGCTTGTTTGGACTGCCTCAAGGGGTCCCGTGATTCTTAATCATATTTATGAAAGCAACACACATACATAATGAGTAGGCCCAAACTACTTACTCGCATGACACAAACGAGGCAAAAGACCGACTTGTATGTGAGAGATATTGAGAAATATATCACATATCGACTGAGATGAATAAACAAAAAACTCAAAATATAAATATTGGGAAACTATCAACTCTCAAGTTTTTTTTTTTTTTTTTTTTTTTTGAGTTAGGCTATGAATTTAATCATAAACCGTATAAAAGTATGAATTATCTACCATAACCACACTGATATTTTTTAAAATCTACGTGAACTCGTGAAACCTCATTACACTGTGCGTGGTAAGTCTTCAATCCATTTTTATAGCAACCAAGGGATGATATTACAAAAGAAATGGACGGTTTGAACTACGATTTAGATTGTACAAATTTTATGACACCCTTGGTTGGCCTATTTAATTTTAGAGTTATTATAGATTTAATGTTATAGGTTAGTCAAAGTTACAATTTCTCCATTGTCGCATCAATCGAAATAAAAATTATCATTAATGATTTTTATAACAATTCCATTTAAATTACGCATGATGTCTGATATATCATATGTACATGATAAATTTGATTGAAAAAGTTTAAACAAATTGGTACTTTGTACATCATGGCCCCAACTAATTCTTGACATGTCACTCTCTTTGGACAATGAATGTAACCACACAAATTTTCCAATCAAATTTATCACATAGGCTGCCACAAGATACGACAATATTGTGCATAGTTTTGGACATATACATTGTGTCATGTGAATCATTGGAATAAGTTGGGTATCATATAATACTAGCTAGTACAAATTCACACTTTTTATCACAGTTTAAAACTATCATAAACTAGTTTTTATGACAGTTTTTGTGTGTCATAAATCTTTTATTAGAGAATCAATAATATTTAAGATAAAAATAATTAGAGGGGTATAACGAATATTTTGACTCGATTCTAATTATGAGATACTCAAGAAGGATTAATCCGTATGTAATGACTATATCGATAGACACCGACGTAGTTCGACTTATATAAATATCTACAGCGAGTACAGTGCAACTTTAGATTTTTAATAGAATAATCTAGAGTTAATAATTCGGAATATTTAAGTAGAGAGTTTAATCAATTTTTCGGGATTATTGAAGCTCAGAACTGTTGGTCCATTTGATCTCTATGTCAGCTCGATATACTGTAGTAAATTAAATATAAATAGATAGTCCAATTATAAGTTTACATATATTATTAATATGCTTGATAATATATATATATATATATATATATATATATATATATGTTTCTGTCACACTTAGAACTTATATTATTTTTAATATAAGATTTTTTATTTCATAAATGATTATGAGATAATCATTTAATTTAAAATATTTTGTTTATTTTTATATATAAGTTAATAAGTTTTTTTTTTTTGGAAGTGGATGAATTAAAAAATAAAATATTTCCCTTTTAGTAGGCCTTGTGGCCGAATTTTACAAGTCAAGGGGACATGTTTATTTGTTTTTGACAACAAAATTAAATCCTAGATATAAAAGGGAAAAATTATTTTTCATGTTCACTCTAATTTCTTTTGAAAAACCTTACCCACCTTTATTCTTGTTTTCTCTCAAGAGTTGACAAGGAAGAACAACAAAAGAAAATTTGGTGTGTGACAATTTTAGTTCTCTAATAAGTTTAGAGACCTTGTTTGTAAGAGTAGCCGACACTACCTTTTGTTGGTAGCAAGTCATAGCATAGAAGATCATTTGATATTGGAACAAAATCTTCATTCTTCTCTTTTCTTAGACTCATGACAGTGAGCAAAAAATTCTGCTCACTGCCGCCACCTTTTTAATTTCTAGCTATTTGTGAGTGGTTAGTGTTATGGTATTGCCAATCAAATTTGGGAACACAAAGGGGTATCTTGTGGACTATTTGGGGCTGTTTTGGAGTGATTATTTTGTCCAAAATAGTGGCAAAAAAATCAGCAAACTGCGAGCACCAAAATAGTAAGTTGTGCGGGCGTAAATGGAAGTTTCAGTTTGCAAAACAGACCATTTTGGGCTTCTGTTCAGGGGTTTATGGGGTTAGAAAAATCATCAAAAATAGAAGTAAATCAACTCCAATCACTATAAGAAAACTGTCAAATAGCGACGGAAAAATCCGTAGCTAATTCATTGTTAATTGACCACTAGCGACATAATAGCGATGGAAAAAACCGTCTCTATTCTGTTGGTCGCAAAAAAAATAGCGACGGAAATATTACATCCATAGTTAAAATTAGCGACATAATTTTATTCTGTGTCTATTTAGTGACGGAATTTCCGTCGCTATTTAGCGAAGATAATTATTCTGTCGCTAAATAGTGATGAAAATTTTTTATTTCTATTTCACATCTATATAATTATAAAATTCCACACCTCCCTAAAATTTTAAAATTTTTTCCTTTCTAAAATTTTAAAAGTTTCATGCATCTTTAAAATTTAAATTTCCCGCCTCTCTAAAATTTTAAAATTTTCGTTTTTAATTTTTTTTTTAAAAAATAAAATAAAAAAAAGGTGCATGAAATTTTAAAATTTTAGAAATGAATTTTTTTTAAAAATTTTATAGTGGTGTGAAATTTTATAATTATATAGATGTGAGAAATTTATAAATTGTAGAGAGAGGAAATTTTTAAATTTTAGATAAGGTAAAATTTTTAAATGGTGGAAAATTTTAAATAAGTGTAATTTTTTAATGTTATATACAAAACTTCAATTCCACAAGACACCGTAATGTCTGCCCATATTCGACAAACCATCATCCATTTATGCCACCTTAAACTAAAAATATACATATATATTAGTGTTTGTTTCTTAGGAAGTTTTGGATGATGTATTGTAGTTGAGAGTTAAAAAATTATGGTGTATATATAGAGGAAAAATAAGAGAAGCGAGAATATTTGTAAATTTTGTATACATTTGAAATTTTGCAAGGCGAGAAATTTTTGAAAATTGGAGAGATTGAAAATTTTAAAAATTAGCGACGGAATAAAGATTTCGTTTCTATTTAGCGACGGAAAATCCGTATCTATTTTTTTAAAAAAAAGTGGCGCCGAAAAGAATAAATTTTTGGGTGGATTGAAAATTTTAAAAATTAGAGACGGAATAGAGATTTTGTGTCTATTTAGCGACGAAATAGAGATTCAGTTTCTAATTAGCGACGGAAAATCGTCTCTATTTTTTTAAAAAAAAGTGGCGCCGAAAGGAATAAATTTTTTGGGGGGGATTGAAAATTTTAGAATCAGCGATGGAAACATTACGTTTCTAATTACGAATAGTCTTGAAAATTAGAAATTAAAATAAAAAAAATTTAAAATTAGCGACAGAATAAAGATTATGTTTCTATTTAGCAACGAGATATTAATTCCGTTTCTAATTAGCGACGGATTAGAAACGGAAAAATTATGTTTGTAAATTAAATTAGTGACAAAATAATAATTCGTTTCTAATTAACGATAGAATTTTAATTCTGTTTCTAATTAGCTATGGATTTTAATTCCATTTCTAAATAGCGACAAAAAAATTATGTTTCTATTACCAATAGCTTTGCAAATTAGAAATTAAAATTAAAATTTAAAATTAGATACGGAATTCTAATTCTGTTTATAATTAGTGACAAAATATTAATTTCTGTTTCTAATTGGCGAGGGATTAGAGCTGGAAAAATTCCGTTTCTAAATAAAATTAGAGACAGAATAATAATCTGTTTCTAATTAGCGACATAATTTATTTTATTTCTAATTAGCGAAAGAAAAATTTCATTTCTAATTACCAATAGATTTTAAATTAGAAATTAAAATTAAAATTTAAAATTAGCGACGGAATAAATATTTCGTTTCTATTTAGCGATGAAATATTAATTCCTTTTCTAATTAGAGACGGCTTAGCGATGGAAAAATTCTGTTTCTAAATGAAGTTAGAGATAGAATAATAATTCGTCCCTAATCAGCGGCAGATTTTCGTTTCCAACTCTAATTTAGAGATGAATTTTTTTTATCGCTAAATTTCATCCCTGATTTCAATATCCGTTTGAATTTCGTCTTTATTCCGTCGTTAAATTTTGAAACAGAATATTCTGTCGCTAAATTTCGTCGCCAAAACTGTAATTTCTTGTAGTGAATAGGCCTGGACAGTTTCGGCTAATAAGGGGTTGATGAGCGAAAAATATATCAATATTTACCTTACATTTTACTTAATATTTTGTTTAGTTTCTCGGGTTTGATGAATGTTTTGATATGTTTTAGTTTATTTTGCATATAAAATAATATTGGGACTCAATGAAATCATTTCGGACGAAATGTGGGTCAAATAAGGGCAAGTATTGGACTTGAAATATTAATTTTGGAGATTGGAAACTTGAAAGGGCATTTTGACAAAGTGCAGTTTTAGAAATTTCAGTTTTGCACATCTGTCGTATTTTGGGTATAACTTTTTACTCCGATATCGGATTGAGCTGATTCAAGTTCCAGATTAAAGAAGACTCAAAGATCTACAACTGTGAAAGACAAAATAATTTCAAATTCTGAATATTTCATGCCCAAAATTGATGAAACATCCAGAAGTATGTTGTGTGTAATTATTAAAGTCATTTTCAATCATTTTCAAAGCAAGAAATAAATTAATAAATAAATAATAAAAATAATCAAATCACCACTAAACATGATAAGCAATTAGTGGAGTAATTAATAATAGATTTGGTGGAGTAATTAGTGGAGAAATTAATAATGGATTTGGTGGAGAATTTGATGGATGATTTGATGAAGGGAAAATTTTGCCTATAAATACCAAGCCATTTCATTTGTAAATTCATACTTTCTTCTTTGAAAATGATTAATTGTGCTGATGTTTTTATTGTTTTTCCAGGTGACTTGGGCACATTGGAGGAAATTTTTATAGTGCTATCTTGGTTGAACATACACTAGAAATCAATTGATGTTTAACGTTGAAGGATTTTATGATTTTCTTTATGTGTTTCTTGATGATTCCCGGAGAAATGGGTTCGTGACAAAACCTATGAAATAACTCTTTTTTACTGCCAAAACTGCCCCAGATCTAATTGACCAAATCTTAACATTTGAACCACCAATTGACCATATCATTTCCAAGATAAAATAGTCTGAGGATGATCGTGGTAAGAAGCGCTGGATAAATCTGGATCTTAATCTTTAATTCCCTTTCTAGATGTAGCATTTCAGCTAACCAGGTACTATCTTCTAAACTCATCTTCTACTATTTCAGACATTGAGGAAAATGTCTCATTTAGGTTTGGGGGAGGGGAATAGTTAATAATATCTTATTTTTATTGTTTTATTGTGTTAATAGTATTTTTGGTGTTATTTTCAATCCAAAATTTATTTTCGAAAAATAAAAAAAATTAAAATTTTTACAAAAATTAAAAAAATATTTTGTGTTTTTATTTTTAACTTGATTAATCAGGTAAAATTGGTGAGGGATAGTTGTGTAAGGAGTTTCCACTCTTGATACGTATCTCAAATTCATTTTCGAAATAAGTTATTTTTTGTTTATTTCCTTTTGAATTATTTAATTTATAAATTCTCCATAAAATTGACTAAAATGAATCTTTATATGCTCAGTTGGCAGGTATTATCAACATAAATGGTAACATACTGACATGAGTTGTAATTGAAAAGTTTGTAATATTCAGTGCTCTAGTTTAATTGGAGGAAGAATCTATAAATGGCAATGAAGTAAAAAATAGGGAAAAAAAAGAAAAAAGAAAAATAAAAATCTGAGATCCAAGTTATTAAGTTTGTAATGGTGTCTTAGCACCCAGTACTTAAGATAAAAAAAAAATATTAGAGGGGTATAACGAACTTTTTGACCTGATTCTAATTATGAGATAATCGTGAAGGGTCAATCCGTATGCAATGACTTTATCAATGGACACTGATGTAATTTGACTTATATAATATATCTATAGCGACGAGGGTGCAACTTTAGGTTTTTAATAGAATAACTTAAAGTTTATAATTCAGATTATTTAATTAAAGAGTTTAATTAATATTTCGAGATTGGAGCTCAGAACTGTAGGTCAATTTGGTACCGGTGCTAGCTTGATATATTATAGCAAATTAAATATAATTGGATAGTGCAATTATAAGATCACACATATTATTATATGATTAATAATATACATGTCATACTTAGAACTTATATTATTTTTAATATAAGACTTTATTTCATAAATGATTATGAAATAATCATTTGATTTAAAATATTATATTTTATATATAAGTTAATAAGTTTTTTTTTTTTTTTTTTGGAAATGAATGAATTTAAAATGGTGATTTTAAATTCATCATTTAAAAATGGGAATTACAATATTTTCATTTTGGGAAATTGATTATCTTTTTATGAAAACAATTAAAAAATAAAATATTTCCCTTTTAATAGGCCTTGTGGCCAAATTTTACAAGTCAATGGGAAGAGTCTATTTTATTTTTTGATAACGAAATTAATCCCTAGAGATAAAAGGGAAAATTTATTTTTCATTTTTACTCTAATTCCTTTTGAAAAACCCTAACCACCTTTGTTCTTGTTTTATCTCAAGAGTTGAAAGAAAAAGAAAGAACAACAAAAGAGAAATTAGTGTGTTATAATTTTAGTTCTCTAAAAAGTTTAGAGACCTTGTTTGTGAAAGTAATCCACACTACCTTTTGCTGGTAGCGAGTCATAGCACGAAAGATCATTTGATATTGGAACAAAATTTTGCTCACTGCCCCCACCTTTTTCTAGTTATTTGTTAGCCATTTGTGTTGTGGTTTTGCCTATAAAATTTGGGAACACAAAGGGGTATCTTGTAAACTATTTAGGGATGTTTTGGAATCATTATTTTGTCAAAACAGTGGTAGAAAAATTAGCAAACATGTATCTCTAAAATAATAAGCTGTGCGCGCGTAAAGGGAAGTTTTGGTGTGCAAAATAGTCCAATTTTTGGGCTGCTGTTCGGGGTTGTAAAAAACATCAAAAACATAAGAAAAACAACTCTAATAAATCTGGACAGTTTTGGCAATAGAGAAGAAGAGCAGAAAAAATTTTCAAGGTCGATCTCGGTGCCTAACAGGCTTCCACCACGCAGAAAATAGTTTGCTACAGGTACATGTTGCACGATTATCTCTTTTGCCATTTAAGTTTATTTAATAATTTTTTTTCTAGACCCATACATTGTATGCACTTTCAAGTCTTATATTGATTGATGGATGTGTTTATATTATGAAAGCTATCTAGCTTGTCCAATTTTTATAAAATAAGAGAGTGGGTGATTACATTATTGCAAACTAATATTGATTTTGTTGATTTATTACATTGCTTGGAAATCTTTACATGTACAACAATTTAGAGTATGATGAATGTCAATTTAGGTATATTTTGGGACCTTTCAAGCCATTTTCCATAATAAATCCCTTAGATAACCCCCGTTGAGCCTTGGAAAAAAAATCCCAAAATTTTCTTTGATCACCCATGCAATTTGAACCACTCCAAATGGAGTTGAGCTTAATTTTTAAGCCCTTCATGTTTAATTCTTACGTGTGTATGATTAAGGTTGACAATCATGATGGGGTTGACAAAAGAAATATATGACAAATTAAAAAGACAAATGTTGAAAACAACGAGTTCTTTTCCTTGCTCAAAATTCAAAAAAAAAAAAAAATGAGAGAGAAGAAAATAAAGAGCACGAAGAGAAGAAAAGGAAAAATGGTTGAAAATGTGTGTTTTTTTTTTTCAAATATATGGGTGTATTATTTTTGAAGGAAGAATGTCTAGCATACTTGAAAAATTTTGCACTATCCAAATTTTCCTTCCTTAAGAACCCAAGCCTTGGCCACATTACAACCATTTTATTGACATTTTGAGTCTAAGTTGTACTTTAAAGAATTCTGATTTTCATTGAAGTGTACTTATCAAATTATCAATATATATTTAATACTTGTACCAAATGATTTGCCATTACCATATTTTGAGTGACCACTCTTGTGCAACTCCATTGAGTGAAATTCCAAATACTTTACCTAAATATTTAATTGTCTACCTTGCGATGCATGGAGTTATAACTCTATCTTGTCAATTTTCTTGCTTAACACTTGTATTGGTGCTTAGCACCCACACCTTGAGTCTTCATAAAAGTTGTTAAGTGGAATAATTTTTATGGCAATTATAGATTTGACTTGTCTTTGTTCTTGAGTATTCACTCATGAAACATGATATATTTTTGCTAAGTTATGACCCATCAATTTTTTCATTTTCACTTTATTTTGCTAGAGACTAGCAAAAACTAGGTCGCAGTATTGATGATACTCATATATTAATATATTTATGGTATGTTTAGACCGACCTAGTATCATTTTAGAAATATAAGTTTAAATTTAGAGTAAGATCATAAACTTGTAACTTTATTGTGAATAATTATGTTTATGATATTGTAGGTGTAAACATCGCAACAATTCAAATTCCAACACATGAAATGGACATATCCTACCCCAACTTACTCCAACTTGTCAAGAAAATTACTTTATTTTACACCAAAACATTAAACACCTCAACTAACTCAAAGGAGAATGTCAAACATAATTAAAGCTTGTCAACCAACAACTCTAAGAATGACATTTTTTACCTTTGATCTAATTTGAATTTAGCTTTACAAATCAATTTATGTAATATATTATTAGGCCCCTTTTAGTCTTTTGATTTTAAGTTTGCCTATAAATATGTCCATTCTTCACACAATTGGACATAAATTCATAATCTCATAACTCTCTCTTATTTTGTAGTTTGTAATATATTTAGTTTAATAAAAAAAATTATCAATTCTCTACATCTCTTCTCCTCCCTCTCACATTCTTTTCCCTCTTTCTCCTTCGATTTCAAGCTTCATACCTTCAACCCTTAGGATGAAAATCTTCTTTTTGTCATTCCTAATGACTAAGAGAGGTGTTGTTGAGGTGTGAAGAAACTAACATAACTCACTAACAAGCTCTAACACTACCTTGTGCTTCAAGTTTATTTTCAGGTATCTTATACTTTATATTATTTCTTCATCTTTATTCTTCAATTTTTCTTTTAAGTTTGAAAGATATGTTGTGCTTTTGTTTAGATACTTAAGAAATCAATATACTTGTGAACCTCTTAAGAATATTGTTAAGACATAGTGAAAATCTTCAAGTGTAAAATATTGATAGAAACTCATGACTCTTTTAAACCGAAACCTATGGACATGGACAATATGGACAATCTTATTAGGTTTGTACACTTAGGGATAGTAAATTTTGGGATAATCTATCTTTGTGAATCTTTATTTGTTTAGGTTTCATTAAAATGAGGTGTATGTTTTGCATGATTTAAGCTTTGATAAGAGTAGTGTATGTGACATGAAGTGAGTGAGTGATGAATGTTGGTGGAATCACATCCCCACTCCATCTTTCATATCATTATTTCTTGTTGTTTACTTTATTGTAATTTATATTTCTAGCACTTCACACAAATCACAATTTTAAGACTTTTATTTTCTTCCACTTTAATTTATGTTATTAATTTTTTTTATTTTTTTTATTTTTTTTTTTTTTTTACATTTTGTGTTCAACAACATTCTTTTGCGAAGAATGACATTGTACTGTTAGGTCCTTGTATTATAATTGACTTGTGGTCTTATACTTGGGACCTTGAACTATTTTCAATAAGCACTAAGATATCTGAAAAGAATAAATTTGTTCATAAGCAGATGTTAAAAGAAACTTCTCACACATTGTGGTGAATTAGAAATCCACCCTCATGTATGCATAAACACAGAAAATTTACTAGGTAGAAGTAACTGCCTTGACAGCAAGAAGTGGAAAAGAAGCAAACAATACGTACCGTGTAAAATAAAGACACATGCTAATGCACTTCATTGATTAATTAAACATGACACGAAACAGAAAGCAAAGTCAAATGTCTTCAAGGTGCCAAAGACAAAATGATGCTCCTGTAAACATCACAAACAAGTTCGTCCAAGAAATTGAAATAATGAGCACCACACAAACACAACACTAGTAGTGCATCAATTATTCAACCAAACTGTAGAGTAGAGCGTGGACTTTGGGTCACATCGCCTTTATTTTTAAGCATACATTTTGATTTTAGAAGCGATGGTCTAGCGACGAAAGCTTCTGACTTGGCGTGGGGGATCAGCCTCGTCATCACGGAGCTTGACAGCAGTGTAGGTAGCAGCACCAGCTAGGGCCCCAAGTGTGGGTGCCAGAAGGTATATCCATAGTAACTTGTAATTTCCTGCCGCAACCGCTGGCCCCAGAGTCCGCACAGGGTTCATTGAACCGCCACTTGATGGCCTGCATATCACGTCCAAATTCAAAATGAGAAAATTAACCACATGCATCTCTTGTCCAAAAAAGCCAGCCGCCCTCTAGCCTAAATGTCTTATATGTTAACCTACCTATTCCTATTTCTTACTACTCAAGAGGTTCAGGGTTACTTTTAGAGGAGAGATTATTAGAGATGAAGCGGTTTATAAGTACGCGGGTACTGTTTTAGTTTTTAAACGATTAGTATGGCTCCCCTCATCGTCTCCAACCTCTCGGAAAAATAAAATGTTCTTGCATCCATCAGTGTAGAAACAATAATATCTAATATAATAAAATTACTAACCCTGCTACGAGAATGTTGAGCATAACTGTAGCTCCAACGGCAATTCCCGCCAATTCTCCCACCTATACATAGAAAAAGAGATTAATTTAGTGCAAGGCATATAGAATTTTGATGAGTAATAAACGCAACATTAATTTCAAATAATACATACCGCTCGAGTGTCAGTAGCAACTGCAGTGACAACAAACAAAAGATTGAATGTGATGAGAAACTCAAGGGCGAAAGCCTGAGCAGTGCTTACGGAGGGAATAGTAACGCCACCAGACATGAAGGGATGAAAAACTCCCTTGAGAGCAAAAGAAGCACATATGGAAGCTGATATCTGTGCTGCTATATAAGCAGGCACTTGAACCCATGGGAAATGACGCAATGCCGCAAATGCTATTGTGAGGGAAGGGTTCAGGTGAGCGCCAGAGATGTGTCCCGTTGATAAAATAATTATCATCACTGCTAGTCCTGCACATGCTGCATTCCCTATCAGTGACTCTACTCCATTATACTTCTGGTTCACTATGGGTCCCGCTGTTGCCGCAAATATCAGGATGAAGGTTCCCACAAACTCTGCTCCTAGCTGCATCCACAACAACAATCCAAGCTACTTTATAAATTCGTTATTCCTATTTTGAATATCAAAATGTAATTAATAGCCCCATCAAAGGTAGATATTGCACCACGTTAGTTGTAATGTCATAAACTTGTGAGGGCTTAACTGGAGATTAGAGGATTTTTTTTTTTTTTTTTTAAATGTTGGAAATTCCGCCGTTAAATTATTCGATTCGGACTTCAAAGAAGCCCGTAAAACAAATTTTTCAAGAACAAGAAATACATCTATAGACTCAAACCCAAAACTTAGCAACCAAATCATTTACTCTTTGCCACCAAATCACATCTATTGAGCCGCTAAATTATTCGATCCGGACTTCAAAGAAGCCCGTTGATAATGTGGTTTATACCCACTTATTATGGTATTCTCAGCTTATTATTTTGTTATATTTCGAGATATTTAATATTATTTATAGTTTATTTCATGTTTTATTTGTAGGAGCATTAATACATGGATCTGGGAATAATTACACGTGTTTTGGAAACTTTCGGGAACACAGGACGAACACGGGAGCATTGACAAATCATCAGGAGCCATTGCGCTAGTAGCAGTGATAAAGCTCATACATTCTCCCGAGAAGATGGCGCCACGGCGCCAATAATCCTTCACAATTAGGCGCCATGGCGCCTGAATTGAATGAAAGAAACAAACTGGCGCCACGGCGCCACTTAGTGTGAAGAGAATAGGCGCCATGGCGCCAGTAGAAATTGAAAAAGGTGGCGCCGCGGCGCCTTCCCAATATGCAACCCTCATACATTTTCCCGGAAGTTCAGCGCCGCGGCGCCCACTTACAAAAGCTGCAATGATCCGGAAGAAAACCTACACGTTCCAGGATTCACTTTTTAGGGTTTTTAATAATCCTAATGATACCCAATGACTCCCAGTCTCTACTATAAATATAACATTACATCCAACATCCAAATGGAGGCTAATACAGAGCACAAAACACAGAAACACATATTTTTAGAGATCCAAGGAGAGGATTGAAGAGCGACAAGAGGAGACAAAGGCTGTAATATCCGGAGAGGAAGAGATTCAATTCGGGTTTTATCTTCTTATTTCTTTCTTAAAACTCTAATGATTTCCATTAAATTCGTGGCTTGATTATTTATTGTTTTATCTTTTGTCATGAATTTACTCCTTAATTTTGGAGAACGATTGTAATTGATGCTTGAACCTTGTATTTTGTTTATCAGTTTTGTAATGAAGTTTTATTGATTATTTATATTCTTTTGAGTTTAATGCTTCTTGATTGCTGGCCACAATTGAAGATGATGAATGTTTAGAATCTATCACTCGAGAGAGGGGATTTTGAATAGATCTAGAGAATATAACCTAGGATTTTATAGAGTTCGAGAGAATCTGTAGTTCTTTGAAGTCGTTAAAATAGAATCACAAATCGTAATGAGTTGTTAACTATTGGATTTTTATAGAGATATCGAAGTCTATAGTTGATAATATTTTCACTCGGCACTCGAGAGAGGGAGTGAATATTTTAGGATCTTGACTTATAAATAATATAACTGAACAAAGATTAATTGGCATGAAAAATACATAGGAGACAGCTAGGTGAAATCAGGATCCAGAATCTCTATCGTATTAGTTCCTCCTATATAATTATTTTTATTTTTATATTTATTTATATAATTAAATCTTTATTAATTGTTTTCTAAATAAAGTTAGGATTATCAATTGTAGTACTTAGTGCGAGTTAACGCAATCCCTGTGGGTTCGACACTCTAACTCATATTATACTAAAACTTGACACCGTACACTTGCGGTACGATATAAAAATATCACAACAAGTTTTTGGCGCCGTTGCCGGGGATTGTTTGTTTAATTCACATAATACTACTACCAAGTAATTTTAGCTTTAATTTAGAATTTTATTTTAATTTTAATTTTAATTTTAATTTATTATTTTTATTTCCTTTATTTTTGTCTTAAGTTTTATTTTTATTTTGTTATTATTTCTTTTTTTTTTTTGATTTGATTTGATTTGATTTTATTTTTGTTTTATTTTTTTTTCTTACGAGGTGAGTTTGAAAAGAACCAATGGCAGATCCTGTTAGTGCACTGATAGCTGAAGTATCGTCCTTCACGACTCATCTAGCAGTATTGATAAATCAAATGAGTCAACCGTCTATTGAAGCTGTTTTGCTAATAGAATGTTTTTACCCAACAGAGGAGCAGGATTTGAACAAGTACAGTATGTGAACAATCGGAACTTCAACAACTATAGAGGCAGTCCTATGTCTATTTATTATCATCCGAATTTTTCATATGCTGATATGGAGAACATTTTGCAACCTCCTCATGGCTTCAATTATCCAAAAGCTGAGCAGAAACCTTCCTTAGAAGACCTCATGATCACGTTTGTAGCTACAGCTTCAGAGAGGTTTGAGAAGAATGAGTCAATGCTGGATAATATCGAAACACGAATGGGCAATATAGAGGCAAATATGAAATCTTTAGAAGCAAAAATTGAGTTGCTTGCTTCTTCCATGGCCAATCAACAGACATGGGATTTTCCGAGTGACACTGAAGTCAACCCCAATGAGCAATGTCAAATTATAACCTGTAGGAGCGGAAAAGAGTTTAAAGACACCTCTCAGGACTTAGGCAGTAAAGAAAATGAAATGGTATTTCAGGAGGAAACAGTAACAGAAGAAGAGACAAAGGTGAATTGATAATGAGAGGTCAATATGAAGAAATCACCTTCAGTGTTTTCAGAGCCATGCCGAGTTCTCAAGGTGATGCAGACTGTCACATGATAGATACAGTAGAAAAGAGAGTTGAAACCAGACAGGGTGAATCAGTATTTCAACCCTATGAACATAATGCAACCATGTATAAAGGAAAATTCTCTGCAGCTAAACTCGAAACCACTCCCAAAGGGCCGTAAAAAGAGGAAAAGAAAGGCCAGTTCTCACTTAGAGATAATTCCTGGAAGATTAAAAAGAAAACCGAGCCAATTTTGCCAAATGTGCAGTCCAGAATTTCCAATTGAAGGGAATCTACATATCCTGGGGGACCATCTATGGATAAATCACCACAAGCCTGCCAAGCTATCTTTTTCATGTCATAAGAACCGGTGGATACCAAAGAAGAAAACAGATGAGATTACCCGGTTCACTACGTTTAAGCCACCATAACCATTTGGGTGGTTGCGTCTGGCTGAAGACGTTAAACTTAGCGCTAGCGGGGAGACAACCCTTGCATTTCTTTTATTATTATTTTCTTACTTTTATTTTATTTTATTTTATTTTATTGTGTGCTATTTATATATTTGCATGTTATTTATGCAGGTAGTACGAGACACACAACGCCCGCGCAACCAAATTCCAACCAGCAAGAGTCTGATCAACTCCATGCACGGTAGTGTTGTTCCTCACTCTTGCTCTTGATATTTATCTTACATTGAGGACAATGCAAATTTTAAGTTTGGGGGTGTGTGCATGTTGTTTACTTGCTATTTAATTGTTTAAAGTTTTTTGAAAAAAAAAAAAAAAAAAAATTTGTTTTAGTCTTTGATAGTAAAGCATAAATCTTGTGATAATATTGTTTGTTTATGGGTGAAATTTTAGAAACAATAAGTGCCTAATTTACTTTTATCTGATGCCTTGAATAATTAGATCTATTTTATACTCGAGCACTTAAAAATAGGTTTTTAGCAGTAAAACTTAAGTAGTTGACAAGGTGGTCAGTTGAAGAAATTGCATGTCGATGAATGACCGTTTGCTTAGATATCTATCTTGATTTGCTAGTGTTATGAAGTATGGTATAGCTAAAAAAGAAAAAGAAAAATGTCTCTAAAGAAAGAAAATAAACCACCTATAACCGATAAGCGTGAAGCTACCCATGGGCGAGTATTAGGACCACCATGAGGAGAAATGCTACCTTAAAGGGTAGGTGAGTTGAAAAAAAAAAAAAATTGAGTGCAAAATGAGAAATAGCAAAAGAGACAAGAAAAGAAAAGAAAAAATCATACCATACTGAGCACAAAATAAAGCAATTATAGAGCATAATTGAGATATCTAGGTTGGTTTGACCCATCGACTCTAATTTTTAAACGAAATCATTGAGTTAGCTTACTTAAGATCAAAGCTTGATGAACCTTTACACACACACACCTTGAGTCTAGCTTAGATAATTTATTCGAGAATTTGGATTCGAGTTGCAATTGCGTACTTTGAAGGTTCTCTAATTTCATTTATAAGCTTTCTTTGAGGATATATTTATGCGTAACTATCGAGACTATGTTTTGTTATTTTTTATTTTTGCATGATTGTGTGTGAATGACGTTTGTGGGTGTCGTCACTGTAAGCCCTCACGAGACTATAACTCGTCCACTAGGGCCGCCTAGGGGTTTAAAGGCTTGTTGCATATGCTAAATGCAATCGTGATCCCTACGAAAGTGGCTTAGTTAATTTAGTAATTTTTAATTATTTATTTGAATTTAGTTTTTTTATTTTATCTTTTGCTCGGGACTAGCAAAACCTTAAGTTTGGGGGTGTTTGATAAATGTGGTTTATACCCACTTATTATGGTATTCTCAGCTTATTATTTTGTTATATTTCGAGATATTTAATATTATTTATAGTTTATTTCATGTTTTATTTGTAGGAGCATTAATACATGGATCTGGGAATAATTACACGTGTTTTGGAAACTTTCGGGAACACAGGAACGAACACGGGAGCATTGACAATCATCAGGAGCCATTGCGCTAGTAGCAGTGATAAAGCTCATACATTCTCCCGAGAAGATGGCGCCACGGCGCCAATAATCCTTCACAATTAGGCGGCCATGGCGCCTGAATTGAATGAAAGAAACAAACTGGCGCCACGGCGCCACTTAGTGTGAAGAGAATAGGCGCCATGGCGCCAGTAGAAATTGAAAAAGGTGGCGCCGCGGCGCCTTCCCAATATGCAACCCTCATACATTTTTCCCGGAAGTTCAGCGCCGCGGCGCCCACTTACAAAAGCTGCAATGATCCGGAAGAAAACCTACACGTTCCAGGATTCACTTTTTAGGGTTTTTAATAATCCTAATGATACCCAATGACTCCCAGTCTCTACTATAAATATAACATTACATCCAACATCCAAATGGAGGCTAATACAGAGCACAAAACACAGAAACACATATTTTTAGAGATCCAAGGAGAGGATTGAAGAGCGACAAGAGGAGACAAAGGCTGTAATATCCGGAGAGGAAGAGATTCAATTCGGGTTTTATCTTCTTATTTCTTTCTTAAAACTCTAATGATTTCCATTAAATTCGTGGCTTGATTATTTATTGTTTTATCTTTGTCATGAATTTACTCCTTAATTTTGGAGAACGATTGTAATTGATGCTTGAACCTTGTATTTTGTTTATCAGTTTTGTATGAAGTTTTATTGATTATTTATATTCTTTTGAGTTTAATGCTTCTTGATTGCTGGCCACAATTGAAGATGATGAATGTTTAGAATCTATCACTCGAGAGAGGGGATTTTGAATAGATCTAGAGAATATAACCTAGGATTTTATAGAGTTCGAGAGAATCTGTAGTCCTTTGAAGTCGTTAAATAGAATCACAAATCGTAATGAGTTGTTAACTATTGGATTTTTATAGAGATATCGAAGTCTATAGTTGATAATATTTTCACTCGGCACTCGAGAGAGGGAGTGAATATTTTAGGATCTTGACTTATAAATAATATAACTGAACAAAGATTAATTGGCATGAAAAATACATAGGAGACAGCTAGGTGAAATCAGGATCCAGAATCTCTATCGTATTAGTTCCTCCTATATAATTATTTTTATTTTTATATTTATTTATATAATTAAATCTTTATTATTGTTTTCTAAATAAAGTTAGGATTATCAATTGTAGTACTTAGTGCGAGTTAACGCAATCCCTGTGGTTCGACACTCTAACTCATATTTATACTAAAACTTGACACCGTACACTTGCGGTACGATATAAAAATATCACAAACAATTTTTGTCTATTGAGCCGCTAAATTATTCGATCCGGACTTCAAAGAAGCCGTAAAACCAATTTTTCAAGAACAAGAAATACATCTATAGACTCAAATCCAAGACCTAGCAACCAAATCATTAACTCTTTGCCACCAAACAACATCTATTGAGAAGGATTAGAGGAAGTTATATGGGGTTAAAGGATAAAATCTCTTAAGTTTAGAGATATGCAGGGAAATCTGTTGAGACTTGATGACGTGGATAACTAATTTGAGTTGACCAAGTTTGACTCTGCTGTGTTTAGTGAGCTAGTTGTCAGGCTAGCTTTGATCGATTGTAGCTATGAATCTAGACTGATTTAGAAGAGACTTGTAATATGAAACTTGTAGCCCGATTCCTCCTAGATGAATCTGGGCAAATATCTTGAATAAAAAAAGGAGTGTGATGCTGATTTCTCATCTCGTAATCTTACAAGTATCGCTACATGTATTCTATTATGTGTTTTCTGTTTTTGTTGGTTGCTTAGATCCTATTAGTCTTTGATTCTTGAGATTGATTCTTATTTGTTATTGTTGATGGTGGTTTTGAGTCCTCAAGAAATCAGAATCTTGAGGAAGGGTAAGATGGGATTTGCACTTGACGAGCGGTCCTAAGTCCTTGCAAATGATGAGGTCAGACAGAAAGGCTCGGGTCCGAGGTGCAGAAAATTAACCCGAGGGCAGAACCAAAGTATCAAAGCAACACTTGAGCATATGTGAAGATCAACCCGAGGTGGTCAGGATCGGCCTAGCATAAGATTCTGAAGTAGGCTGGGCAAAGGAAGTATGCTCACATCCAGATAAAGTAAGACCTTAATGGGAACTTGTGTCCCCCAAAAGGGGTGATGTGACAAAAACGGGACACCAGCTTGTCCTTTAGCATACGCTAGCGCATAAGAGCAGTAGGAATACAAGTCGGCGCATGGGCTGAAGCGTGTAGCAGAGGGTAAAGTAGCATGGTTTAATGAGTTTGAGGTGGCAAATAGTAGGTGTGTGAGGCGGCAAAACTATGGTTTGTAGAGTGATTGGGGCAGAGAGCCTGCTCGGTGATAGCAGATTCACGGTGCTGATGTCATGAGATTGGTATAATAGTGGAATTGGGTCTAGTATATAAAAGGGTTAGAGATTTCATTGTAAAGGGTTAGCAAATTTTACTCACTTTAACTTGTAAAAGAGAGCAAAAAGCTTATTGTAAGTGAGAGCTAGTAAGAGGTCAGTCAGGCGAGTAAGCGAGATATAAGGAGGTCGACCAGACCCGAGGTGGTAGTAAAAATATCATTTTATTTGTGTCCGTGGACATAGGTTGGATCCATTTCGCCGAACCATGTTAAATCATCTGTTTTGTTGTGTATTTTCTCATCTTTTGTTAAGTTTTCATTTGGTCCCCAAATCAAACAAATTCACAATTAATGGTGGTTTGTTCAAGGAATGGTTTTCCCGAATTATCCCTGGTATGAAAAACAACCATCAACAATTATCATGATAAGTGTGTTAGGACTGTGTGTTTGATCTTGAGAGTGTCATATATCTTTTCTTGAAAGGTTAAGAAAGACGGATTTGTTGCAATAAACTGGTATCAGAGTTTGTGTTAAACCGAGACAACAATGACCAAACAGACTGTGTTTGGTCAAATTCAATGGGGAAAATTATTTCAATATGTGGAGATTGAAGATAAAGTTGTCTTGGTTCACCAATGCAAACAAATTAAGGGACATCTTGAAGCAAGCTCATAGTACCCTAATCTGAGGGAAGTATCACACGAAAATACAACAGCAGGGCTGTGGAAGAAGCTTGAAGTTTACAAGTCTTTGGCCAATAGGTTGTACTTCAAGAAAATATTATTTACCTTGACAATGGATGAGGGATCATCAATCAATACTCATCTTGATGAGCTCAAGATGCAACCTCAAGCTTGCTCCTTCGTTATTAGCTTGAGTTTAAGAGGGGTGTTAAGGAAATATTATTATGAGAATATTATTAAGGACATATTATCTCTTTATTATAGAATCATATCTTGCTAGAATCCTTAGGTTTTATAATTTTATTATATTTCCATTATTACTATTAGTTATTTCCTATTTTGGTTTTCTATGTAGTTTATATAAAGGCCCCTACCATTGTAAATATATATATATAATGAATTCAAGACTTTCTTTCATTATCTAACAGTATGGATGACATATGCATTATCCATAGCATAAGAACCATATGGTGGTCCCCAAAGGGTGTGGCTTGGTGGTGTAGGGTTCAGGATCTCACCTTGAGGTTCTGGGTTCGAATCCAGGGGGTGCACTTCTTGTAAGAGCCTGGGACAGCCGGTGGTTTTACCTGCGCCGCGGCCCAGAATGGGTGGTTTGGTGGCGGGGTTTCCATCGTTTCCAAAAAAAAAAAAAAAAAAAAAAAAAAAAGAACCATATGGTGACCGCAAGAACTACGAAGAAGTTGTCATGAATCTTAATAAGCTGTAATAGATTAGTGCAATGGCTGAAGTGCTATAGTCATTGAAGAAGAATCACACATGGGATTTGATTCAAAGGCTAAAAGACATAAAGACCGTAGGTTGTAAATGGGTGTACAAGCTAAAGGAAGGAACAACTGGTCTGGACTTTTAGAAGTTTAAAGCAAGATTAGTTTCAAATGGCTTCACACCATAAGAAAGGATAGACTATCAAGAGGTCTTCTCACCAGTAGTCAAACACACTTCCATAAGAGTGTTGGCTGCACTAGTTGCAACCTTTAACTTAGAATTGGAACACATGGATGTAAAGACTTCATTTCTACATGGTGAGCCTTAAGAAGTTATACGGAGCAACCAGAGGGCTACAAAGTGAAAGGAATGGAGGACATAGTCTGTTTGTTGAAAAAATCATTGTATGTTCTTTAACAGTCACAAAGACAGTAATATAAAAGGTCTGATGAGTTCATGTTGAGGGTGAAATATAAAAGGAGTAAGTATGATGCATGTATACTTCAACACCTGGGAAATGACAGAAGGATTTACTTACTATTATATATTAATGATATGTTGATAGCATGTAAAGACGTGTGAGATCAGAAAATTAAAGGCCTTGTTAAGTGCAGAGTTTGAAGAAAGACTTGGGATATGCAAAGAAGATCTTGGGAATGGAATTGGTGAGAATCAGAAGCACGGGGACTGTTTGCTTGTCGCAGAAGCAATATACAGAAAAGATCTTGAAGAGGTATGAGGTAGAGAAGACTAAACCTGTTTCTACCCCAGTGGCTGCTCGTTTGAATCGCCAGGAAAAGGAAGACAAAACATACATGAAAGGTGTTCCATAAGCAAATACAGTGGGAAATGTCATGTATGCAATGGTATGAACCAAACAATATGTAGCTAATTATGCTATGAGTCTAGCGAGCAGATTTATGGGCAATCCCGGTAAGAAGCACTAGAAAGCAGTTAAATGGCTGTTAAGATATCTTAAGGAATCTACAGGATATGGTCTTAGATATATGAGTTCACCTCAATGTAAAGAAGCCTTGAGAGAGGCTATGTGGTGATTATACAGGATAAGGTTCTGTAAAGTTATAGAAGATAAACACAGAGGATAACCTAGCTAATATGCTTACAAAGCCACTGGTTGTTACCAGGTTTCTGGATTTGGTCAGAAGCATTGGAGTTGAGGATTTGCAGGGAATAGAGTTGTAGCATGAAACTTATAGATTTTGTCAGAAGCAATAGAGGAACTTATTAGGGTTAAGAAGTCTTTTTAAGTTGGGAAAAAGACGGAAAATTCTGGTTGTTAGGGTAGCTTTGATTGATTGTAGTTATAAATCTAGATTGAATTAGAAGAGACTTGTAGCATGAAACGCATAACCTGATTCCTCCTCTATGAATCTGGGCAAATATCTTGAATAAACGAGGAGCGTAATGCTCGGTTCTGATCATCTCGTATTCTTGGAAGTATCACTGCGTGTGTTCTTAGAATATTATGTGTTTTCAGTTCTTATAGGCTGTTTAGATCCTATTAATCTTTAATTCTTGAGATTGATTCGTGTTTGTCAAAGGAATTGTTTGAAAACCAACTCAAGTTAATTTGAAAAGTTAAAGTTCAAAAAAAAAAAAAAAAAAAATTAATTTGAAAAGTCCAATACCCTTCCCTAAATTTCACACATTTTTTAATACAAAGATAACATATTTGTACAAATCGAAACCGAATTATCATAAAACATACATAATTGAAAGTTTCAATTTGAAACTTGATTTATAGTAGGTATAAGTAAGGTTGACAACGAACCATATATGATATTGTGATGTTAATATCCGCATTCGATCTGTTTAATCAACAGGTATAAAAATTTTACTCGTCCAGTCAATATGTAAGAAAAAAATTATATTTATATCTAATCCTAAGATATTGAGTACTCAGCAATCTCATTTCTAAGACATAGGTTTTTATTATTCCTAAATCCAAGTGAATTTCGGATAACGCTATTACAATTTAATTACCCCTTAAGTAGGTACATTAATAATAATAATAATAACAATAGATGCATTAATGAGTACTCTTTCAATACATAATTACAGTTAAATTGTCATTATAAATTAAAATTTTAATTTAGTTAAATAATGTTTTATATACATGATTTTTTTAATTAATTTAAAATTATAATTATGTACTATAGAGTTCTCATGATTGATATATATTGAATATTGATGTTACTTTTTTTAATATGGGTTTCAATAGAATTAATATATTTTATTTTCCATCACTATTTATTATAATCTTTTGGGTGATTAAAAAATGAGCACCGTCCGGTTTAAAAAAGGAAAAGAGAGACAGTAGGTAAGATGTTGTTTGTATAAGGGGCTCCACCCTCGAATTTCGGGCAATTGCCTTCAAATGATTATTGTAAATATTTTGACGTAGGACTAGACGAAACTCAAGACATACCTAAATTACGGATAAATTAAATTAAATAGAATAATTTGAAAAAAAAAAATACTCAGAATAATTTGCATGTGCACGTATGATGTATATAGAAATTAAAGCAAAGTAACGTACCTTGCGGGTGAGAGAGACATCAGGAGCAGGGAAATCAGTGAAGCAGCTGTGAGGCTGAGCCCAGTTTGGAGCATTGACCGGCAGGCACTTGCATCGTGGCATTGACTTCCGATCATAAGACAGCGAGTCTACTCGCATAGATGATATTAGTGGTCCGCCTGGTGTCCCTGGAGTTGCCGGTGCTGATACCGCCTCTGATTCTGCCATTTCTCTTCTAAATCGATCTTCTTCTTTTTTCTTTTTTTTTCTTTTTTATTTCTTGAGTTTTTGGTAATGAATAATCTAGAGATCTAATACCTATTAATTACATGATTTAGTGGCTTTTATAAATTTCTTGTTACAGAATCGTCTGAATTCTTTCCAGGATTAATAACTCATGCGCACTAAGGATATATCGGTTTCTTTATCAACTATATAGAATTTTTTTTTTTTTTTTTTTTTGGGACTTTGAAAAGGGGAAGGACTAAACTTACATGATTTTCAGGCTTTTATAAATGTATTGCTAAGGATGAGCTGAAATTCGAGCCAGGTTAAACACTGCGACTAGAGAGATAACCTACCACTTCTGCATGATTTGGTTCTTCTTGTCTTTTGTTTTTTTGGGCTTGAGTTAGGATTCTGTGGAATGAGAATGGAGAAGCTTACATGCAAAGTTGAGGCTGAAGAAGAGTGAAAATGCACAGATCCAGACTCAAATTAAGAGCCAGCTAGCTAATTACAATGAGAAAAATAAGATACATAGAAATAAAAGCTATATAGGAAGAAAGATGAGGCTAGGAAATGGCAATTAAGAAACGCAAGGCCGGATTGTTATAGTTATAAAATAATGCAACTATTATTAAACTGAAACAGATATATAGACGATGACGACGAAGGAAGGAGCAAGGCGGTGTGAATGTGAAAGGAAGTCAAGAAGATGGAGGCAAGTGAGTGATGGCATAATATGTGTTGTCGTTTTATATACACAAAACGAGGCCATTAACTTATTTCGTCTTATTGTCATCATGTCGTATAATGAATATAAAAGTCAATGCCTGTCCAATCTTCTCCACACCTAATGCTGCAGTTACAGCCACTAGCAGTCACAGACAACACACACTCTCATATAGAAGCCACCAATATGTATAGTCCAGACCTCGGAATCGGAATCGAATCGGTTAGAATCAAATAGTTTCGGTTCCGGAATTAGAACCGTAATATTTTGGTTTGATTTGGGTTCATCACTGACCAAATCAAAATAGAACCGTTGGAACTGTCCGGTTCCAACGGTTACGATGGAACCGTTTTAATTTTTTTTTAAAAATATATTATTAAAATTAAAAAAAAAAAAAACCGGAATGGAATCCGAACCCAACCGTTCGATTCGATTCTAATTCTGATTCTGGTTCTGATTTCACACTTATAAAATCGGAACCAAACCGGACCGATGACCACCTCTACCTATACAATTAAAGCTAGTGTGAGACTATCATTTTTCTCATTGCTTCAATAATTCCACCACCCTTCCAATAATATTAATTAAACAAACGAATCCTCCCTGATATCAAAAAGAACAATTATTTAAGTCAACTTTATTAATGCATCTGGTCGAATTACCTCCAAAGGTACAGATAGGCATTTGCGTGGGACACCTTTTACTTCCCTTATTTTATAAATTAGAGTCTAGAGATTATTGGTCTTATTTATACTTTGATCTGTCTTAAGAACCACAAACCCTGCTTCATTTCATCTTAGGTTTACAGTATCTTTTTCTCTTGTTTTAAATTCTTTTTACTCCAATTTTTTATTTATCACTTATGCAATGCTACTCTTTGTTAGGTTAATTACATATTAAGAACATGCAATAAAAATATAATTTGAAACTACTTCCGAATAACAAGTGTTGGCTCTATACGGTGGGGAAAAATTTTAGAATATAATGATGGAATCAAGTCATTAAGGTAATAGTTCAATAATATTTTACCACACATGTTAAAATATATAAAAACTAGTAAATAAATTGTAATTATATTCTATCACCTACTAATATAGAATTAGGATCGAATGTTGAGAGGCCAACAGTCAGATGATAAATAGAAGTCACGCGTGATCCACTGTTATGGTCTATTTTGTCCCACATTATCTAAGTATGGGCATTTTATAAGTCTCTAAACTCCTCCTTACAAGCCGATTTTTAAGAATCAATTCTACCCATGAATTTATAATAAGTTGTATCAGAGCCAACAACATACATCTCAGTTGTAATTGTGCGGCGCAGAGGTTGATGCTGATATTGCGATATTCAATTGAATCTTGTTAGACTAGTGCAAAAGCTTAGCCTGCCTGGGCATCGTGACTGTGGAGGATGGTGAAATATTGTGATTCATTTCTCCAACATTGGTTAAGTATGGGCTTGATTAGTGTTTTATAAATCTATGGGCTCTCTCTTTTTATACTACAAGAAAATAAGCCTTTAGCAATGAAATTTTTAGCGACGACATTATAATCATCGTCTTAAATGTGCTTTAGCGATGAAATATAATTTTTCTTGCCAAAATATATAAAGGGAAACAATAATAAATTAAATTGTATTTACAACCCGATTATATACAGTGTTGTATAACCGAACTTGATTTGATGCTTGTAGAAAATCAATGATGAGAATGTACTATGTTGGTTTTAGAGTATGTGGTTAATTGTGGTTTGTGTTGTTTTCATTTTAGTGAAAAATGATGCATATGTTGTTACATGTTTGATATATCCATGAAATAGAAAATGGGTGGGTCAATTCATATACATAATCTACACAGGTAAGATTTATATATTTACAGTACAAAAAATAAGACATTTAGCGTCGAAAATAATCGACGTAAAAAGTCAATAGTTCGACGCCAAAAGTAAATGGCGTCGAATAATTTCGACGCTAAAATGTGGACGAGAAAGACCATTAGTGTCGAAATACAAATTATCGACGCTAAAACCTCTTACTTTGCGTCAAACTACTTTCGACGAAAACGAAGAATTCCCAAAAAAATTCGACGCTAAAAGTATAAAAATATTTTTTTTAAAAATTATTATTTTACATAATTTTGATCTGAAATATTCAATTTAATATTTTAAAAAATATTATTATTTCAAAAAAAATAACGGATTAATAGCATAATTATGAAATATTCTAATAAATATTCTATTATTATAATAAAAATTTATTAAATAAAAAATACATAATATATTAAAACTATCTGTTTTTAATGTTTATACACATGGAAATAAAATTTATTACTGCTGTGATGGAGGGCGCTCGAACCCAATGCACTTCGGCCGAGTGAGGCCTCCAACATTTCCTGGAAAGCCCGTGTCTGCTGTTCGAACTCATGCATTCTTTTTCATGGTCCACATTGACCTGTAGTAGCTCCTATTGAGCCTTCTTCAGCTCGCATTGGGCGGTGGCTAGCTCGTCTCGAAGGCACGAGTCAGTTTCTGATGAAACAGTAGTGCGTGCAGATGACGTCGGCTTCTTACGAGTGCCAAGGCCGACGTTGTACGCTGTCTGGTTCTTGAAAACCAATTGCGACAACTGCTCATCTGGTATCGGGTCGGACCCTATCTCCTGAGTTTGATGTTGGAGCTCCACCATTTCGTTCTGTTTAAAAAAAATTAAGTTAATGTTAGAATTTGAAAAGAAAAAAATCAATTTAAAATAATTATTATTTTATTTTAAAAACTTAAACTTACATAGCAGCGTTCGGCTTCTTCATTGATCCATTTTTCTTCTCATTGTAGTGTATCGCTTGGAAAAAAATCTGGAAATGATTGCACCTCACCTGTGCTACTCTGCTAAAAATAAAAAATAATTGTACTATTATTCGACATTAATAAAAATAATGAACTGTTAAATTACCGTTTATGATATATTTACCTCAGAATGTTCGACACGATGTTGGATAAATGGCTTGGAACCTCCACGGTGGTTAAAACGCAAATGACTTCGATTCTCCATATTTGTGTGACATTTATGCATTTAACAACACTGTAAGTATCAAAAACGAAGAGAATTATAAATTTTTGTTTACTTTAAAATTTACCTCGTGTTTCTCTCTAGATTAAAGCTCACACAAGAATGTTCAGTGTTGCTCTTCTATAAAATCAGACTTGTGTTGTGGTGCATCCAAAGGTCTATATTCGTCGAATATTGGTTTCAGGACTTTTGTCATATAATCCTTATAACTTTTCCACATGTGGTAGTCAAGATACTGTTGGACATTAACTTTGGTCAGGTCGATGTCAAACCACTCCTACAGGAATAGCAACCAAGTAAAAATGAGTATAAAATAAAATTTTAAATTAACAAACAATATCGAAAACTTAATACTGTAAGGAAACTCACAAGTAGCGAAGGGAAGAGCTGGTTGATTTTCGTCTCCCACAATATTTTTCTCCAAGAAATGTAGTTTTGAGGAGCTTCAAACCGAGCTGTAGCACCTATGGCCGTAGTAAATGCTGAATATGTTGCCCGAGTTATCTTTTTTCATCATCTGATATCTCTATCCGGATACGGCCGTGAGCCTTAACATGTTTAACCAACCTCAGGCCACATGTGCGTCCTCGACCTTTCGTTGTACTGGAGTCACAGTGCTAGCATAGTTCCCAGCAGGGGCATCTGTCCTTGTAGATGTAGATGAAGTCGCATTAGTGCGTCTGTGATTGCCCGGTGCCATCTGTAAAATAAGAATTATTATTCTCCTTCATTAACTCTAGAATCATAATAACCTCTTATATCAACTTAACCGCATTATACAACCTTGTACTATGACTAATACCCAAAAATGAAATCTGCCCAAAAATATCAGCATAGTACTTGGCCAATCCTAGCATGCCCCAACTACCAATCAAAACGAAAATCAAATCCTCAATAACACGGAAACCCGAAATTTTTATATCTTTAAATAACTTAATAGACAATATAACATGACCCTTTCTGTAAAGCACATTGCCTAAAACTCCCTTAACCAATTGATCATTAGCCAATAACGGGATGAAATTAGAAACTCGGATATAAAATGCTAAAGAATGTAATGGATTTTTTCGATTTTGTAAGATACTCACTACAGCAAGCTCCCCGCTGTTCTGGATCCCAGAACAGCAGCAAGTTTTTATAACTTAAAAAACTATAGATTCGGCCAACATTTAGCGTTTTTACAACTTATGAATTTCTACTGAATTCACAACTAACGCATGTTATATCACCCTTCTAAGCTTGAACCATCATCCATGCTTACAAGATTAGTGCAGAATCCTCAAATTAACAAATCAATTTCAACAGCAGGCTTCAAACTTTTATTTGAAAAAAAAATTATGAAGCTTATAATCAACAAACCCATTCTCTCGGCCACAACCACACACACAAATGTATTTCAACTTTTCACCCATTCTCTCGGACACAATCACACACACACATGCATTTCAGATGTCCATACACATTCATAAGCACTAATCAATTTCATTTCTCATCATCATTATCATCAAACAACAATAAGAAGATGAGACAGAAAAATGAAATTTAAAAAAAAAACAATAGCATACCAAGAACATAGAGCTTACGAGACAGAGAGGAAGATGAGATAGCGAAGCTCGAGTGGGAAAGCTGAATGGAAACTAAATTAAGGGGGAGTTGATTGAGTGAGATGAGAGAGCTTGAGACTCGATGACAGTAAGATGAGAAAGCTAAGAGCAATCGATGATAGAAGATGAGAGAGCTAAGGAAATTAGGGATTTAAGGGACATTTAACGTTGAAATATTTTACTTTTAGCATCGAAATATTCGACGCTAAAACATTGGCGGCTTACAAAAAAATAGGGAAATGTTTTTGAGGGAAAGTTAATTTTTTTTTTACATTTAGCGTCGAAAAGCTCAATCGACGTTAAAAGCCTAACATTTGGCGTCGAAAGAAGTTTTTCGACGCTAAATGTTAGACTTTTAGCGTCGATTGAGCTTTTCAACTCTAAATATTACTTTTAGCGTCGATTGAGTTTTTTGACGGTAAATGTTAGACGTACAACAACAACAATAACAACAACAACAACAATCATTCCACCATAATAATAATAATTCAAAACAACAACAACAACAACCATTCATCCATGATGATAATAATTCAAAACAACAACAACCATCCATTATAATAATAAAAATTATTCATCCATCACATCATATACTAACTAGATTAGTCACTATTATTTGAGGATTCCTGACTAGACTCGAACTCATCTTCAGTTTCAAATTCTTCTTAATTTGCTGCTTCCACGCTAACTTAAGAATGAGGAATTATCTCAACAACTGTATTTCTCGAGTTAACGTTATATTTTCAGTAATTGTGATATTTGGTAAATGAAATATTTCTTCACGAACTTCAAAGTTGTCAGAGACTTGTGCTTCATCTGAAATTTCAACACTATATTTCTCCTGCGAGTCCCAAATGCCCCTATGTTGTAACTTTTCTACCACTATCCATCCATTTCTTAGCTTTGGATCAAATATATATCACGGACCGTGCTTGTGTACAAAAAATACATAGATCATTCTTGTACCAATAACGTTGAACATTAATTGACGTTAGATTATTACTAAATTGAATTCTCATCTTTTTGACATTTGTGTCAAACCACTTGCATTCGAATAACACAGTACGTCGTATGGGTCTGTATATCAACTTATTGACTTATTGCAACACTCTGTAGAAGTCAAAAATATTTGAGCCATGTTCTTCTGGGACTATAATTTCATAATTCTGAGTGACATGTGAAACATCTAGTTGTTCGATATGAAATCTAACTCTGTTCACAATGCATCCACTGTATTCGTAAGCCTGCATTTGAGGCCCATATGCCAATGCAACTAATGAAGAGGACGAGTCCAGTTGACCATTTTGCACTTGGTTGTTTATCTAACATATGATAATATTTATGTGTTAATATAACAAACTTAAATATTGACTGTTAGGGATAAAAATAAATAGTCAATGTTAGGGTTTACAGTTGCCTCAAACCATTTAGGAAATTTTTTTTTGTGTCTTCCATCAACATTGTGGTCACTACCACATTGTAGCATGATAATATGTTGCCTACAAAAAATGAGTTACGTTAATGTAAGACAATAAAAATACACTTATGCATCTACAAGCCTTACGTTAAGTACGGTTGTACTTCATCGCAATTACTCAATATAAACCAATGCGCAAGTTGAACTTCCTCGAATGTTAGTAATTTGACACATAATGCTCCAAACGGTCTATAATTTTGACGGAACACTGTGATATCTTTCCGATTACTTACATCTTCATCATAGTTTCTTGGCCGACGATTAAAATGAGTTTCAATATTATGCATGTACATTGAACAAAATATTATTGCCTCACTTATTAAAACAACATCTGCTATTGACCCTTCAGGCCGCGCCTTGTTTTTCACATATTGTTTGTAATGTCCCAAAGCCTTGCAGATATGAAAACAAATTTGCATTATTAATAAATTTTAATGCAAAATCAAATTTAAGAATGTAATATTTAAAACTGTATATTACCTCTCAATGGGGTACATCTATTTGTAATGGACGAGACTTCCCTTCCTAGTTTCGGATGGTAAATGCATAACCAAATGTACCATCACATCAAAAAAAACGGGTGGCAATATTCACTTCAGCTTGCATAGGATTATCACTATTCCTCGCTCAAGTTCATTAATGACAGATGTGGTTAATGTCCTCTAACATAATTGTTTGAAGAAGCCATATAGATCAAGTATGACGTCGCGAACATTCAGTGGCAGATAAGGTCGAATGCCAACATGAAGGAGGATCTCCAGAAGCACATGACAGTCGTGACTCTTTAACCCAGTTATTGTATCATCCATGACCCAACGTCCAATATTCGATGCATAATCATCAGGAAATTTAACCATTTTCAGCCAATCACATAATTATCTTCTCTCTGATTGAGTTAGCACGTAACTAGCATGTGGCTGAATAAGACCTCGAAGAGTGACTTGTAAATGCAATTCACTGCGAATTCTAAGATCTTGTAGGTCCAATCTAGCATTTACGGTGTCTTTCATCTTACCCGGAATATTGAACAGTGTGCCCACTAAACTCTCGCATATTATTTTTCTATATGCATTACATCCAAATTATGTTGCAGACTCAAACTCCCTCAATACTCTAACTTAAAGAAAATACTCTTTCTCGTCCAATTCAACTCTTCAGGTTGACATTTTCCATTTTTATCTCTATTATTAGGATGTTTCCCTGGTGTGCTGTCTCTGAGATGTTGATGTTGGCAAAATATGTTGAATCCAGATAATGGACTAGGCATACTATGAGATTCTTGTTGACCGTTAAATAATTTACTTCTCCGCCAAGGATGACTCAACTCAAGAAATCTCATTTGCCTTGTATATCCTATTTTATTCCATAACCGTTGCGAAGGTGTTTGACCCGCACAAACTGGACATGCCATTTATCCCTTAGCGCTCCATCCAGATAATGAACCATAAGCTGGAAAATCATTAATGGTCCATAATAATGTGACATGCATATGAAAATACTACTGAGAACCTGCATCATAACTATGCACACCCACATTCCATAATGTTTGTAACTCCTCGATCAATGGTCTGAAGTAAATATTCATATTTTGACCAGAGGAACGTGGACCAGGGATAAACAATGGCATAAACATGAAGGAATCCTTCATACATTTCCATGGAAGTAAGTTATATGAAATAATAATAATGGGCCACATGCTGCAAGAGTTGTACATATTCCCAAAAGGGTTAAAACCATCGGAGACGAGGCCTAACCTGACATTACGGGGGTCCTCAGCAAAATGGGGGTACATGTCATCAAATTTCTTCCAATCGGTTCCATTTGCAGGATGTCTGAGTATGCCCTCGGCACCGATCCTCTTTTCATGATGTCACATCATGTCAGTCGTTGTGTTTCGTGACATGAACAACCTCTGCAGCTTGTGTATTAATGGGAAATATTGTAATATCGTCTGAGGTAATTTCTTCCCCATACCACGGACCTTGTACCGACTTTCACCACATATCGGACAATGTTCAAGTGATTCATACTCGGCATGAAATAAAACACAGTCATACTTACAAGCATGAATGGATTCATACATCATTCCCTGATCACACAATATTTTATTTGCCTCATAATACGACTTAGGCCATTCGCTTTCAACCGGTAACATTTGCCCCAGTAAGTCTAGCATCATATCAATACTTTTGTTAGTCATTCTGTTGATCACTTTAATGTGTAATAATTTCACAAAGAAATTCAAGTTCGACATTCCAACACCTCCAAATGGTATTTTTTTTGCCTCATTAAGTAGTTCACTAAATAAATATTGATCATTTCCACCTAACACTGGTATGTCACCGCTAACAATATTACCAACTTGTGGACCTTGTAAGTCATGCAAAGCATCAGTTATCTCATCGTTTTTAGGTTGATTGTAACTACTGCTCCCTTTACCGGAATCAATAAACCGTGATTGAGAATTATATTGCTCACCGTGATAAATCTACGTACGGTAAGTTTGTGATATTCTCGGCATATATAAATGATTATGAACTTCATCTAACCATTTCCTTTTGATATTCAAACAATTATACATGGACACCGAACATGACCTTCTACATCATTTTGTTACTTTGCTGATTCCATGAACTCATACACTCCATTACGATATTCATCCAATTTCTATCCATTTCATCCAAATATCTAAATATAAAAATATAATTATTAGACATCATATTACACTCATCAACATCACCAATAAATTAATTATTTATTTAAACACACACATATATATATATTCAGTTAATAAATTAATTAGTTACAATATATAACATATTTAGTTAATTAACTAATCTATATATATGCATCATAAACCACTAACACAAGGTATATAATAAATATAATTATAAAAAATGAAAACCATAATTTTTTTAAAAGATTAAACTGAAATAACTTAAGTGAGAATACTTATTCTTTGCAATTATAAAGAAAAATAATAAAGAGATATGAAAGAAAATTTACCTTATGGAAAATTAATTAGAGTTTTATTGAAAATTTGTAGGAGCTAGAGTTGTGAGGTTGCAGATGAGAGAATAAGATTGCAGAGGATGAGAGAAAAAGCAGACGGGGAAGAAGGGTTGGTGGTGCTGCATTTTAATATAGTTTTAGCGTCGAAGTCTTTATTTCGATGCTAAAAATGTGAAAATTTAACGTCGAAATAAAATTTCGACGCTACAAATGTGACATTTAGCATCATAATTTTATTTTGACGCTAAAGGTAAAAGGACTGTCGGTGGTATTGTCATAAACCTTTAGCGACGCAAAATAGTCGACGCTAAATGTCATATTTTTAGCGTTGAAATTATTATTCGACGCTAAAAGTTATAATTTTGGCGTCGTAAGTTAATTCGACGCCCAATGTAAGGGGAATAGTTAAAAATCTTTAGCGTCGACATTAATTTACAACTTTTAGCTTTGTCTTGAAAATGCGACGCTAAAAGTAGACCCTTTTGTGACAAAAATAAATATCGACGCAAAAAGTTTGACATTCGGCGTCGAATATGTTAATCGACGCTAAAAGTCGTTATTAGCTTCGAAACTCATTTCGACGCTAAATGTTTGGACGCTAAAGATACATTTTCTTGTAGTGTTATGAAGTTAATATTGTTCAAATAATTTAATTTATTTTAAAATAATTATTTTTCTTGTAAGAAAATATGGTTATGTTACACCAATTGTCTGAAGCTCAATGATCTAGACCAATTAGTAATGAAGAGATATCTCAATAAGTATTTAGTGACAAATCGAGATATTATAAGGGACTTGCTAAATGTAGATGAATTTGTGATCCTCAAGTTCTCTCATCCAATAATGAGGCTTTTTATCATTAATTAGAATCTACTCGATCTGCGATATAGATTACTCAAGTTGAATTGAAGAATATAAAAGATCAATTGCTTCAAACTATTGTATCGTTTTGGAAAACTTTTGTACAAGATCAGTTTCTATCCTCGTCTTTGAATTTTTTTATTTGTGACTTTGGTTGTCCCTCTTATTATTTTAATCTTTATTATTTTAAATATATTAGTATTTTAATTTCATATTAATTATAACTTGAGACATTGTGTTTGGCTTAATGTTATTATTAAAGTCTTCTCTGTATTATTTGTTTTCGTTGACTTGTAATTAAAGATAATTATTTCACAAACTAATAGATTTATTTATTAGTAAATTATTAAAAAATAATTATATTATAATATAGAATAATAATATTAATAAATAAAATTGGACAGACATTTTGCAATCAAACTCGTATCCGTCGCCATAATACTTTCTGCCAACGACACAAGTTTCGTCGCCAAAGCAAGTAATGGCGATTGTTATTGCCCAAACCTCTAGCTATTAGCTCACATTGTTTCTGTTGTGTAAACTATTTACAGTTTTTATCAACAATTAATATGGGAAGCTCCACCATTAATCCATAAAAGTATAATAATAAATCAACCATGCGCAAGTTCGGGATTTTCTTCCAAGGACACGTCATCACCGTATTACAAGAAAATTTACATTTAGCGTCCAAACATTTAGCGTCAAAATTAATTTCGACGCTATTAACTACTATTAACGTCGATAACAATATTCAACACCAAATGTCAATATGTTAGCGTCGAAAATATTTTTCGATGCCAAATGGTCTACTTTTAACATCGAATATTAAAAACGACGCTAAAAGTAGTAATTTTAGCATTGAAAATATGTCGACACTAAAGATTTTCAACTATTTCCATTACCTTTGGTGTCGAAATAATTTATGACGCTTAAATTACTACTTTTAGTGTCGAAATGACTTATTCAACGCTAAAAATTTGACATTTAGCGTCGACTGTTTTGCGTAGCTAAAGGTTTATGACAATACCACCGACAGTCATTTAACATAAAAAGCGGACATTTAGCGTCGAATTAGAGGACTTCGACGCTAAAAATATATTAAAATGCAGCACCACCAACCCTTCTTCCCCCTCTGCTTTTTCTCTCATCCCATCATCTGCAATCTTACTCTCTCATCTGCAACCTCACAACTCTCTTACAAATTTTCAATAAAACTCTAATTAATTTTCCATAAGGTAAAGTTTATTTCATATATCTTTATTATTTTTCCTTACATTTGCAAAGAATAAGTATATCGCACTTAAGTATTTCAGTTTAATCTTTCTAAAAAATTATAGTTTTCATTTTTTATAATTATGTTTATTATATACTTTGTGTTAGTGATTTATGATGCATATATGTAGATTAGTTAATTAACTAAATATATTTTATTTTGTAACTAATTAATTAATTAACCGAATATATATATATATATATATATATATATATATATATATGCTTAAATAAATAATTAATGAATTGGTGATGTTGATGAGTGTAATATGATGTCTGATAATTATATATTTACATTTAGATATTTGGTAAATTTTAAAATAAACATAAATTTATAATTCTCTTCGTTTTTGGTACTTACAGTGTTGTTAAATGTAGATTAAATGTCACGCAAAATGCGGAGAATCGAAGTCACTTGTGTTTTAACCACCGTGGAGGTTCCAAGCCATTTATCCAACATTGTGCCGAACATTCTGAGGTAAATATATCCTAAACTAAAATTTAACAGTTCATTATTTTTACTAATGTCGAATAATAGTACCATTATTTTATATTTTTAGCAGAATAGCACAGGTGAGATGCAGTCATTTCCAGAATTTTTTCTGAGTGACGCACTACAATGAGAAGAAAAAATAGATCAATGAAGAAGCTGAATGCTGCTATATAAGTTTAAGTTTTTAAAATAAATTAATTATTATTTTAAATTAATTTTTTTATTTTCAAGTTCTAACATTAACTTAATTTTTTTAAACAGAACGAAATGGTGGAGCTCCAACATCAAACTCACGAGACAAGGTCCGACCCGATACCAGATGAGGAGTTGTCGCAATTAGTTTTCAAGAACCAGACAGCGTACAACATCGGACTTGGTGTCATCTGCATGCACTACTGTTTCTTCGGACACTGAATCGTGCCTTCGAGACCAGCTAGCCACCACCCAAGACGAGCTGAAGAAGACTCAGAAGGAGCTACTACAGGTCAAGGTGGATCACGAAAAGAAGATGAAGCAGTTCGACCATCAGATACGGGCTTTTCGGGAGATGTTGGAGGCCTCACTCGATCGGAGTGAATCGGGCTCAAACGCCCCCTATCACAGCAATAATAAATTTTATTTCCATTTGTATAAACATTCAGAACAGATGGTTTTAATATACTATGTATTTTTTATTTAGTAAATTTTCATTATAATAATAAAATAATTATTAGAATATTTCAAAATTGTTCTATTAATCGGTAATTTTTTTTAAATAATAATATTTTTTAAAATATTAAATTGAATATTTTATAGCAAAATTATGTAAAATAATAATTTTTTAGAAAAATATTTTATATTTTTAGCGTCGAATTTATGCGACGCTAAAAGAAATAAAAAAAAAATATTTGTATACTTTTAGCATTGAATGGTTAGACACTAAAAGTATACAAATATTATTATTTTTTTTATTTCTTTTAGAGTCGCATAAATTCGACGCTAAAAGTTTAATTGTTAGCGTCGAATACTTTCATCGCCAAATATGAACTATAGCGTCGAGAATTCTGCTTTTTCGTCGAAATAAGTTGGACGCAAAGTAAGAGGTTTTAGCATCGATAATTTATATTTCGACGCTAATGGTCGTTCTCATCCATATTTTAGCTTCTAAGTTTAGCGTCGAAACTGTTCGACACTATTTAGTTTTGGCGTCGAACTATTCACTTTTTGCATCGATTGTTTTCGATGTTAAAGACCTTACATTTATACTACCATGTAGATAGTAATAAAAACAAAATAATTAAATTATTATGGTAGAGTCTTACCGCCCAACGCGTCATCCCATATTTCCATAAAACATGTCTAATATTAAGATACATTTCATATTATTTTCATAGACATAAAATAATGAGATTTATATAGATGTATAATATAAAACTGCAATCAAGATGAGTATTGAATCCCTACCTCAACCCCATACCTGAAGCACGAAACGAAACTCACAATGAGGTTAACACGCTCAGCCAATTCCATTGGTCTAGTAGCTATAAAACTCTCTTCAGACTCACACGATACGTTTTACGAGGCTCACGAATCCTGCTGAACGGTGACCGTCAAATGGCCACCCAAACGTGCCATCTTGAGATCTGAGAAGTAAAACACACCAATCAAACTCTTGCACAACCCTAACAAAAAATCGACATTATTCTATTTAAAACACGAGCTTTCTCTTTACAATCCAATACCACAAATACCCATTCGGAGCCTACAACAACCACATTCCACAACACAAAAATAAAATTTGAAATCAACAATCCAAAACTCAAATGCACGTAAAAATACAACAAATAGACAAATTTTGGAGTTCGGGTTCATTACCACAAGAAAATAGTTGAACCAACGCATCATAAACATAAAAGAGAATAAGTTATCCAACTCATGATGACGCGTAGCCTCCATGCACCACCACATGTGTCAGCGCGTGGAGCCCAAGCTTCGTCGCGTCGCCTCATCGATGCCACTAGATTATTTATGTCGTCGTCTTGAGTCTCCTAGTGGTGCTCACACACCGAGATGGTCTTTGGTTCATCGAAAAATCACCAAAATCTTCAAGCTCTTCCTTCGTTGGAAAACGACCACCTCCGACGACACCACTACCACCAAAATGCTCATTGTGCCTTGCTCTCCACTCCCCCAGTTCCTCTCATTAGAAAACGGCTCCAAGCAATCAGATGTCTCTCTCATGTGCACATTTTTTTAAAAAAAAATAAAAGAAAAGAAAAATAAAATGACATTTCACATTTTTGATAAGGAGAAGAAAGAATGAAGATTTATATAATATGTTGAAAAATATCAGTCAAACCCTCAGATTCTGGTCAACCAAAAAATTAAATCAAACTTATGAAAATTTATCAATTAACCTCTAAAGTCAAAAATTCAAAATTTTAACCAAAGACTTTTTAGTAAAAAGACTATAATAACCTTATGAAAATTTTAGGGTCATTACAGTGACCTTCCAGTGAATTCACGTTCATGTCATGTTTGACACACTCATAAAGTAGTTCTTTACTCCCCAAGTATAAAAGTGTTGAAATAATAAAATAACTCGGTAAGTCCGGGGTCGATCCACAGAGAATAGATTTAGTAAAACAAAATAATAATTCGAGTAACAAAATAAAAAGATTGAAGTGATTGTAGTGATGAAAAATTTTAAATTGGACTGCAATAGTAAAATAGAATGTTGGGGATACTGGATCCACTCTTAATATTTCAAATATTGAGAAATCTTACTTTTTATAATATATAAATTATCATTATTATCTAGTTAATTTACTTAGGAATTAATTACAACAAAACATATAAAACCAACCATATATGTGGTGACAATATTTGTCTATAAGAAGTCCAGATAGGTACTCAATTATGCCAAATGAAATTAGCTACTCATGTATTGAATTAAAAAAAAACACATAATTTTATTAATGAAAGAAAAAGAGATAACAAGAAAAATAAAACACACAAGACACTTCTTCCAAATTCTTCAAGAGAAAAAATGAAAGAAGCATGAAGAAAATGAGAGGTGAGCACCTCTATTTCTAATAGAAGTGCATATCCCTTATTTATGAATTATAACTTTCCAAATCAAATACAAACAATCAATTTTTACTAATTTATTTTTTCCTTTTTTTTCTTTTTATGACTTCTTTTATTTTTTTCTTTTTGTTGATCATTTTGTAAATATTTGTTAGGTGGATTGTGACATTTCAACTTTTTTTTTTATAATAATTAACATTACATGCAACACACATTGGTTTCTTCACCAATTCGACCTTGAAAACCTCAAAACTAGAAAATCTTGCAAGGTGTAAAGTTGTAAATATTTGAGTCTTCTTTCATCTGGAATTGAAATGGCCTCAATCTGTTATTGGAGTAAAATTTTATGGCCAAAATACGAAAATTGCGCAAAGTTGAAATTTTCAAAATTGTTCACCGTTAGAATGCCCTTTCAAGTTTATGGCCTCCAAAATCCAAATGTCACGTCCATTTTTCTACTCATACATCAAAAGTATTATTTCACCTACATAAGAAATAAAAATCATAATAAAATATATAAAACATAAATTTAATTATTATTTTACAAATGTGCTAAATTAAGAGGATTAATGAAACTATAAGTATAAAATGAATACTTTCTATTTATTAAATGTACACTTTTTAGTATTCATCAACGTTTATCAGCATGTTCGAACGACGTCTTCCAATAGGCTCATGTGCATGTCACGTTCTTCATCACGTTCAAAAGGAACACTCCAGTAAGCTCACATTCATCGCAGCGTTCGAACGTGCTTTGCATATCAATGGGCGTTTGTTCCACGTTTCACACTACGTTGAACTCCGCTAAGTATTTTACTTTTTCTGGACACATTTTAAAGGATTTTTTAAGGATTGAAAACCCTACTTATACAAGAAAATTTTAACCACTTTATCAAGTGTTGGAAACATAATATTTAGAGCCTATATATCTTTTGTTTCCTCCTTCTTGAGAATTACAATTGCTGACTTGGCACCATCAAACATGTGTGTGTATAAATTTCTTTCTCCATCTAGTGAACGTGTACATGTGAATAAATGGAATAGTAGTTAATATGCCCCATTTTGATTCTTCATTCAGCCTTTGCTTGAGCTGGGATCCTTTACTAACATTATCATAACCCCAGTCCCAAGTCATTGAGTATTTCCAATAAAAGTAAATAAATAAAATCCCTTATAAAATTATATTTTAGTTGTTTGATTCGTTACGAAAGCATTGGGAGACAAAATGTGGTGGAAGTGCTTTCTAGAGGTTCGGATGGTGAAAGTTGAAACTCTACAAAAATTAATAATGTCTGGAAGCTCACCTCTTTTTCTTTTTCTGTTCTCCAGATTCTCTGATCTTGCCCTTTTCAGTTGGCAATATTGCCACCACCCACGACATTATTTATTTATTTTTTCAATCCTTTTATATGTTCAAGTTAATGTTTTGTTAATGAATAAAAAATATTATACATGAAACAAACAAAATTCAACTTCACATTTCAACAAGAAAAAGGTTGAATTTATATATAAAGTGATTTTAGCACTATACCTTGTGTTTGGTAGTATGATTGCATTTGGGAACCTCAATGTGTTTTGACCATCAAGTACATAAATAAATAATTTCAAACAATCTTTAATAGAATTTATGTGCACAACAAACTTTTGGGTGGGTCTGTTTGAGTATACTTCACCATGATGATTCTCATTTTTCATTCTCAAGGAGGTCCCCTAAGCTCTCTTATTTTTGTTTATTTATGATTCTTTAGTAAAAGGAAGGCAGAAAGCACAAAAATGGGGAAATTTTAAATTATAATGACAGCATGACTTGGTGGTGTAGCCGTGTAGGGTTCAGAATCTCACTTTAAGGTCCTGAGTTCAAATTCAGGGGATGTGTTTCTTGTAAGAACCTGTGACAGCCGAGAGTTTTACATGTTCCGCTTAAACACGTAATTGATGGTTTGGCGGCGAAATTTTCCAACTATAATAATAATAATAATAATAATTTCATCATATAGCAACCTCAAAAGTCTATTATTACATATGTTAAAAAAATGATAATTATATTTAACATAATAACATATGTTAAATATTTATTTATTGATAATATCGTGTTACTCATACTTTATCAAAATTACTCCCAAAGTGGACAATTAATTCATTATGGATTTTATCTTTACACGATGCCAACACTAATCATGCACTCCGTCTGTTTGCCTTTAAACGAATTTGCTTGAATAATAAAAGAGGTAAAACGAAAGAAATGAATGGTCATAATCATTGAGAATTGTGAAGCACAAAAGGCTATTTATATATGCCTTGTTTTTGCTGATTGACTTGAATATTCTTTATATTTCAATTTGAATATAATTACAGTGTAACAATCTTTATATAGGCATTACAAGAAAATCAAAATAGGAAAAAAAATCTAAAATCTAAATATGTATACAAATAATGGAAATCGAAAATTGCTTAGAATAGAGAATTATAATATGAATGGATATTATAATTTCTGTTTTAATAATATCTCTCCCCTCAAACTCAAGCTCTAGCTATAATTTCCGTTTTAATAATATCTCTCCCCTCAAACTCAAGCTCTAGCTTGTGTTTGGAAGCTAACTCGCGAAAGTGCCCTGGAAGCTAAGGTTTGGTAAACATATCAGCATGTTGCTCTGCAGAAGAAATTTAACAAAGAAGAATAGTATCTTGACTGATATGGTAACGAACAAAATGACAATCTGTTTTGATGTGTTTCATGCGTTCATGATAGATATAAATATGCGCTATGTAAATGGCACTTTTGTTGTCACAGTAGAAAGAGGTAGCATGGGAATGAAGAACACCCATGTCACCAAGAAGTCAGCATAGCCAAATGATTTCTCACTAATCGCACGATATTCAGATTCAGTACTAGAGTGAGAAACCACCGATTGTTTCTTGCTACGCCAAGAAATAAGGGAGTCGCCTAAGAAAAGACATAAATCAATTGTAGACCATCGATCAGTGGTATTACTAGCCCGACTACATCAGAGTAGACACGTAAAAAGAGGCATAAACCAGTTGTAGACTGTCGATCAGTGGGATCATTGGCCCAACTAGCATCAGAGTAGGCACGCAACTCAAGAGATGAACTGGCGGAAAAGTGAAGACTATAAATAACGTTCCTTTGATGTAGTGGAGTAAATGAAGAACAACATCATTGTGAGCAAAGTGGGGGACAGAAATAAACCGACTAACAACATAAACTGCTTAGGCTATATCAGACTGAGTAACTGTTAAATAACCAAGCTGCCAATAAGCTGACGATAAAGAGTAATATCAGGAAGAGGGGTACCATAGGTGACAACAAGTTTAATTTGAGGATCCAAAGGTAGGGGTGTGCATTAATCGGTTTTAACCAATTAACCGAACCGTTACGACCCATTTTTTTATTACGGTTCGGTTAAATCGGTTATTGCGGTTAAAATTTTTAACTTTTTCGGTTATTCGGTTCGGTTACGGTTATGAGATTCGTATAACCGAACCGACCGATTAACCAAAATTAAACCATATTTATAGATATATTTAATCAAATGTTAGTTAGAATCGGTATTTTTAGAATCAGATATGTGATCGAATTAGTGATCCAAAAAATTTAATGCGTCAGTGGTTCGACCGGTTGAAACGTTCCAAAAAAATCGGTAGAACCGACCTACATCATATATAATTTTACTAATAAAAATTATAAAAAAATATTAAATTTTAATTTATTGGATTGGTTAATAATCGAATTAACCATAACCGACCGAAATATAATGGTTAATGGTTATGTGTCAAGAATTTGTAATTTGGTCATTTATGTTCAAAACATGCCCAAATCAATTTCAAAAATTCCCAAATTTTATATACATCATATATACATCTAAACTCATCACATATATGAAAATCCCCAATTTTAGTGAAGGATGGAAACCCTAATTTCAAAATTTCACAAATTAATCAAATTAACACCAAATTAATTCAATTCAATGTTTCAATTCAATTATTCCAACACCAATTGAGTCTCACCAACATGAAATACACCAAGAAAAATTCTAGGTCTAACATGAGTGGCTACTAAACTCTAGAATTGCAACTTGCCATCTAAATGGCTAAAAGTATGCTTAAATAACAATTATAAGCATACTAAATTAATATACATGCATTCATCTTCATTCAAGCCCCAAATCTTCAAATCACAATCAAGAAAGTGTAGAGAAAAAAAATAAGCTAATCATATTAAAGCCTAGTATGCAAGAAACAATTTTCATTAAAGAAAAAGTGAGAAAAACTTACAAAAATCCTTTATTTTTCAAGCCTTTCCTTCCTTTTTCTTTCTCTTTTCTCTCTATCTCTTTTGTGTTTGAGTTTTTAGGGTTTGTAGAATATGAAATAAAATTGAAAAATAAGCTTATATAATTTCCCTCACATTACCGAAATATAGGGAAAAATAATAGCCACAAAATTTTCAATTTTGATTAATAATTGGAAAATGATTTAAATATTTTTTGTGGTAAGAAATTATCAAATAATTCCATACTTATCACAAAATAACCAATCAAATTAATCCAAGTGAAACGAATCAAAATTGGCCACATTTTCCAATTAAAATATGCCAAAAAACTTATCTTGATAAGTAATAAAGGTATTAAATATTTAATTAATTTAATTATTCAACAATTGAATAAATAAATAATTAAATACAAATATCTTAAAATATATGTATTATATTTACATTAAATAATCAAAAATACATATATTAATTATAAATGTCAAATTCACAATTCGACATTTAATAAATGGCCAAAAGCATATATCTTCGTTTAACCGTTAAACGACTTATAAAATCAGTATTATTTATGAAAGTTGTCGTAGTGCCCAACGAGTATATCTCATTAGTGAGACTCTTTAGGTTCAGGCATATCCGTCACGAAATCCAATTTCGTGTCCATAATCTACCCACCCGTAAATTATGACGAACACGGATAAAATCCTAAGCCATACAGGTCGAGGTCAATGCATTCGTATAATTCTTCCGTCACAGGTATCCGGATTATCCCAGAGATATATATATATATAAACGTCAAATCTCTTTAGGTATAATTCTGTCGACGATTCTATTAGCAATCTCTTAAATAACACTTAGAATTGATTTCTACAGTGTACCACGGGCCCATGGATTTAACAGATCGCTAATCCCAAAATGGATACATATGCTCTGTACACAGAACTGACGGATCCTATCTTGATACGTACAGGATATCATGAGGATCAGTCCACACCCAACGAACAGGCGGAGGTCTGATCTAAATAGATCGGTGATGTGACTGCCATCAAAGTGTGGAGTATACCTCATATATCCACAGTGGTACCTCAAGTCAGAGGATCATTATGCTCACTCAACCCGAGAAGATTCTTGTTGACGCTGGTGTACTATCTATCAAGAATCTTCGGCGATTCGTTCAGTGTTTATCCAATACAAACACCTATGTGTCTATACGAGTCTCCCGAGACTCTTGGTTCATTGAGAAATTATTAGAATCCAACATTCCAATATACGACACGTATCAGTCTCAACGGGTTTACTTACTGACCAAGTAATTGTAAACCTCGATCAAGAATAGTTAAAGAATGATACTGTTATGATACTGCTCAATGTCAGTTGCGACGCTTCTACAACTGTATCATAATCAATCACTCTATGGTCATTTATGTCTTTACCATATAATAAAAGAATTTATATTAAAGAAACTGTTTATTTTATTCATTAATAAAATATTTACAAAAGTATTTACAGGGAAATACATAAGAAATTGGCGCTCAGAGCACCAACCCTAACATAAACTTGGTGTCAAAAGGCATGAGAAACTGAATCAGTCTTTGACGATCTTTGTAGGTGGTGAATTTCACAGCATCAGTAGAATTGTCCCAATGAGGCTCAGAGAGAGCCAATTGATCCCAGATAAACTGCATCAAAGAATGGAATTACGTAATAGATTGTCCAGGTTCCTGACGCATTTGGTGGAGGCGAAAAATCAACTGATATTGATGAGATAAATATGTGGCTGTAATTGGTGAGCAAGGAAGTCCTAGAGTGACTAGGCTGTGTTAAAATGACCAAATTGAAGATTTATGATAGGGACAGAGGAGTTGTGAAACCATGTAATGATCTTGTGATTTTGACTTTCTTAATCTTCAAGGCGATCAGCAAAATCTTCGTCACTCTCAATTTTATATTGAACCGGTCCAGTAAGAGTACTAGTAATATAATGCCAGAGTTTACGGTCCTTGAGAAAGCTGCACATAGTTTGGACCCTCAGGACATAATTGTGACCATCAATGAAGATCTGAATTAGTTGGAAGATGTCAGACTTGTCCATGGAGAAAATCGGTGAAGTCTAAATAATATCCTAAAGGAAACAACCAGAAAAAACTATAATAAATAGGCCAAAAATGTAAATTTCGCAAAAAAATCCCAAACTTTAGACAATTATAAAATTGCCTCAAAAATTACATAAGTGCCCGAAAAGTTCTGAAAATAACAGTTTTGCCCCAAACCAATGCAAATAACAGACAAGTCCAAAATTTTCAAAAATATGCAAAAGGGAAAAAGTTTTAGAAATCTAACAAAAACACTCTTGAAGATCCACGAACGGCTCTGATAGCCACGGAGGAGGGGTGCTGACGGCGGTAAAAGGTCGAGGATGGATTGAGAAAGCGTCTGGCAGTGGTGATGAGAACAGACTCGCCGGCGAGAGAAAATGCCCAAATTCGAGGGTTTGGCAAATCAGTGGAGGAGCATATCCGAGCAGCAGATGCCACAATCGGCATAGAGAGGGGCAGAAACGGACTTGGCATAGTGTTCTGAATCCAACGTCACCGGAATCGGGAGATAATTTGGCCTGGAATGCGACGGCGCATGAAGAACAAGCGCAGAGCAGAGGAGCGTGAGGACCACGCGCGGCGGTGGCGGCCGAAAGCAGAGAATTAACATGACCCAGAAAAAAAAATCGTCTGATACCATGTTAGAGACTGAGTTGAATTTTCTTTGTATTTCAATCTAAATATAATTACAGAGTAACAACCTTTATATAAGCAATACAAAAAAACTAAAATATTAAAGGAAAATCTAAATATGTATATAAATAATAGAAATCATAAATTACTTAAAATATAGAATTACAAGTGGAAAGGATATTATAATTTTCGTTTTAACAATGTATCCTTAACAAGGATGGATTCATTTGTGCCAAGAAACAATCAAGATCTGGCCGTTGACAAACAAAATCATTTCTTCCATATAAGAGAGTATGTATTATGTATGTCATTTTATCGCCAATTCCACTATTAATAGAACACTATACTTGAAACTATTTTCAGATTTTGATGCCTTCACAAGTACCTTATATTCAATATTTCTTCATTTTTTTTTTTGAAATTTTGGAAATCTCGTCGCGAAATTATTCAACCGAACTTAAGTGGAGCATGTAAAATTCCCGACTCTCCCAAACTCTTATAAGAAATATATCCTTAGACTCGAAATCAAGCTCTGACAATCAAGTTTTAAGTATTTGCCACCAACCATATTTTTTGGGGATAATTTTTTTAGAGCAATAATTTCTTGAATATGTTAGACCTTATTAGCTTATCTGTAATTTAATCAAGATAAAAAATTCACAATCTGCCTAATGCAACATACCAACAATATCCCTCCCTAAAAGAGATTTGACATAAACCATAGAAATCTAATCATGATGCAAAGCATATATAATGACAGCTCCACGACCCGATCATATGATTCGAAACAACTAATAAGACTATGTAGGTACAGCTGCTGCACCCTAGTTGGATCCAAAACAATTATATTATTGAATTCAAGCAAATAGCATAATGAATTCAAAAGTTGTCAAATCTCATAATTAAAGCAGTTCACACCACGATTGCTAACTTGGCAATATATATATATATATATATATATATATATATGATGTATTTATTAGAGTGTTTCGCTTGCGTTAAAATGTTATGTCAAACACGTTTTTTAATGCTAGTATTAAAACGTTCTACTAAATGTGTTAAAATGCTCTGTTAAATACGTTCTTTAACGTTAATGTTAAAGTTGGCGTTAAAACGATTTGTTGAACGCATTGCATTAAAGAATGTTATGTCAAACTCGTTCTTTAACGCTAGCGTTAACGCTCACAAAATTATAATATCACAATATGATATTATTTTTTTACCCTAATTTATACTCTAGCATTTGTTTCATAATTTATAAGTTAACTTATACTCTTAGTAAACGTATCCATCAAGATTAGTAGTTAATATGCCCAATTTTGCTTCATCATTCCGCTTTTGCTTGAGTTGGGATCCTTTACTCACATTATCATAACCCCAGTGGCAAGTCATTGGGTATTTCCAAAGTAAATAAATAAAATCTTAAATCTCTTAAAAATCATTACAAGAGCATTAGGAGACAAAATGTGGTGTATCTGCTTTTTTAGAGGTTTCCATGATGAAAGTTGAAACTCTATAACAATAAAGTCTTGAAGCTCACCATCATTTTTCTTTTTGTTCACAAGATTCACTCATCTTGCTTTCAGTCAGCAGTATTGCCACCAGCCACAACATTATTTATCAATTTATTCAATCTTTTTTATAGGTTCAATTTAATTTTATGTTAATTGATGAATAAAAATATTATACATCAAACAACCAAAATTCAACTTCACATATTAAAAAGAAAAATAATGTTGAGTCCTTAAAGGGCGTGGTTTTGTGGTACAGAATTCGGGATCTGATTTTTAGGTCATGAGTTCAAATTCAGTAAATACGTTTTTTTATA
>SKCR01033496.1:0-62969 GCA_019454045.1 Zanthoxylum bungeanum | reverse complement strand
ACCCGGCTCATTTACCAACTCTCCAATGGGTTATTTATCTTTTTTTTTTTTTAATTTAAAAAAAAACCATTAATTATTATTTCGGAAACTTCGCTCACCGGATCCTAAACCATTGGATATAGATAACGTAATATATTATGTAACTCTTTTCAAATATAGTATTGAAGTTGTGAATTAACTGAACAATATAACATGATAATATCACTGATTATTGTTGGGACAAATTTAAGGGGAACTCGACAATTGATTGATTCTCTAAGGCATGTATGCTTTTAGTAGTCCCAAATGGACGTGGTTTGGTGGTGTATGATTCAGTATTTTACATTGACGTCATGGGTTCGAATCCAGGAAGTGTGTTTATTGTAAAAGTCTGAGACAGTCGGAAGTTTTACCTGTTCCGCTTAAACTCGGAATGAGAAGTTTGACGACTGAATTTCCAACGATTCAAAAAAAAGTAACATGCTAGCTAACTTTTAAGAAATATTTCATCTTTTCGGTTAAAAACTGTGAAACCGTAAACGATTTATGTTGAAAATTTTCTTTCCGTATATAACGGAGGATATTGTCGTTGATTTGTGATTAAACCACAATAATTTAAGAAAATTACTTTGTTAGAAAAATCTGATGCAATAAAGAGAGGAAGAAGTATTGAAGTTAAAAAAAAATAATATTAATATTTATTGCTTTACAACTAGGAGTATTTATAAAACATCTTATAATAATAAAAAAGAAACATGACATAAAGATGTCTCATGTATAAAATACCCTTTCACATAAGCAATTTTTCAATTCATAAAATGAATTCTGAAAATTGTATGCTCGTTTGAACGAGGCCCAATATAATTTCGTAAGAACGCCAAAAAATGAGCTTCAATGGAGAAGGTTCTAGAAAATAATATTTGAAAACAACAAATAAATTTTTTTTTAAATTCCAACAATTATAACTTGAATAATATCGTTGATTAGATAACATCGTTCTATTAAGTTCATAAATCTTTATTTATAATTATATATCATATAGGTAATTTTTTTTTGAAAATCTTACTGTTAAATCACAGACTCAAACTTAAACGGAGTAAGTAAAATTCTCTACTATCTCATACTCTTATAAAAAATATACTCTATGAACTCGAACGCAAGAGTTGACAATTAAATCTTAATCCATCTGCCTCGCATCACATACGTAAATTTGAGTTTTCTTTACACGTTACAATTACAAACACAAATTTTGTGCATGATTTTAGTTTGACACATGGAAAGTCAAAAAAAAGAAGCAAAACAAGTAAACAACATATTGGGACTGGGACGGGTTCAGTTCCGGATTTAAATAATACCCGGCCCGGTACTATCACGTGAGTCTGCTCCATAAAAACTTGAGTACATCACGTGACCTACGACACGTGTCAATTATCCACTGTCAGTTACAAAACTAGATAAATTTACTGCCAGATGGGCTCTGCCATTTTGCCACGGCGCTAACATAAAACGACAGGGAGCAGGTTGAGAGTGCGAATGTGGGACCCACCAGCACTAAAGAATTAAATATTAAAAAACGGCTCTCACAGATGTCCCTACGTCCAAAGTAAATGCCCCTATATCTCCTATTAATTACTGTTTTGCCATGATCGATTGGTGGGGCCATAATTTGCGTCTTTTATTTCTTTTAGGAGGGCCCAAAAAAAAAAAAGCTACTTTATTAGTCTTTAATCAAACTATGGCATAACAGAAATCTTACTTTAATTTGTCCATAATTTGACGTTTGAACTTTGACCACGTGTCTTGTACTGTAACACAAACACACTCCAAATGTTAATATGTAGTTGATTATTTGTTTTTTATAGTTGAAGGAATATCTTAATATCTTTCGAATATATTATATTATTTCATTATAAAGAATAAGAAAATCATTACATCTCTATCATTTACATAAAAAATAGTTTTCGCTTGATATATCATCATTGATTGGGTGTAAAATGGATTAGAACAAAGACTCGATTGATAGAACCATACCTAAAGGATATGAGAACAAGACTCAAAGATTATGAGAACAAAGTCCGTAAACTAGTAAACACCAAGTTCAAAAACTAATAATTATATGAATTCTTTATCATAAAATTTATTAAATGAAGTAAGAATGTTTTGATTAAGTGAACTAACAAGTAAAAATGTTTTGATTAAGTGAACTAACACTTGTTGACCATATATAATAATTATTAGAGCAACGATAAATATTTAATTATTAATATTCTAGAAACTCTCATAATCTCCATCGATGATTTGCTCTAAAAATATATGAGATTCAAGTTTTAAAGAGTTGGCTGCAAACATAACTTAAATAGGATGGTGGAAATTTCAAATGTGGTTCAAAATCTTATATTATTCGGTATGAGATTTGAGATCATATATCATTCGATACATGGATCTAGATATCTTGTATTATTCGATATGAGATTTGGAATCATGTATCGTTCAATACATAATTCGAGATAATTTCTCATCCTGAATAAAAAATTGACCTAAATAAATCATCATGAATCCCGATTTTTTATTTAAAAATTATGAATTCTAATCAAAATTAAGATTCCAAACTTTCTGTTTGAAAAAAATAGATAGATAATTTATTATGATTTGTTTTCATAATTGACAAATCACTAATTGCCATCTCTAACCTAAAATGAGTTGTTACATAGTAACACTTCGTTATCCAAAATAAATGTAGATAAACATATATCTAAATGTTAGCAATTCACTTAAAATAAAATACTGGTAATCCAAAAAAAAAAAAATTAAATTTCAAATTTACAAACAATGGTAAGAACCCATTAATATCTTATATTTATTAGATTATTATTAATTTTTTTTTTGAAATCGTTGGAAATTCCGCCACCAAACCACCAATTCCGGGTTTCAATGGAGCATGTAAAATCTCCGACTGTCTCAAGCTATTACAAAAAAACGCACTTTCAGGATTCGAACCTAGGACCTCAAAGTGAAATCATGATCCCTACACCCTAGGTTATTACTAAACCACAATTCAAAAAGGTTGTTTTAGATTAAAAAAAAATGGCAATAACGAAAATAATGGCACAATTAGAGGGCAATTTAAAAATGGGAGTGATGGTTACTCGCAGTGATACAGCTACGCTAACGTAGCTTGGACTCGTAGAGACTTTCATTGGATCTCTTCCTTCTCCCTCGCTAAAATAAAATACAAGATAAAAAAAATTAAAATAAAATAATTGATATTAATACAGAAAGTAAAAGCTTCCAAAAGAAAAAATTAAAAACAAATACAGAGACAGACAAAGCAGAAACCATTTCTGATTGAAAAAGGAAAAGCGAAGCTTCGCATTGAGATTCACTCCATTTCATCATCAGCTTTTCGCTTCCTTAACGGTACTCGTTTTGCTTCAGTGATTTTGGATTTTAATTTTGTAACGACAGCTCAATTTAATGGTAATTATGTTGTATATGTTTGATTTTTTTTTTTTATTTAAAAAAGAAAAAAGAAAAATCAAGCTTTGTTTTGATGTTCGAATGGCAGATGATGTGATGGTTCTGTTTTTGTTACTATATTTCGCTTTCCTTTGCTTTCAGTTTCAGTTTCAGTTTGAATTTGTGAATCTGCATTGTGTGAGCCTATGATTAGTTTGGATTAGGCGATGATGTGAACTGTATGAATTGGAGAGTCTTAATTATTTTTGTGATTATTATAATAATCTGTTGAATGATCCATGTATATTTAGTGAAGAAGAAATTTGGAATTTTAACAGTTACTTATTCCAGATGAAAATACATGGAAACTTGCCAATTCAACGTAGCACCTAAAATATAATAATCTTCTAATAGGATTAAAATGGCAAAAACTAAATTTAGTGAAAAAGAATTTTGGAATTTTAACAGTTACTAATTCCAGATGAAAATACGTGGAAATTTGCCAATTCAACTTAGCACCTAAAATATAATAATATTCTAATAGGATTAAAATGGCAAAAACTAAATTGTAGCATTGGCAGAGAAAGCAAACAAGTTTCGTTTGCAGTTAGTTTATTGCATGAGCTCAAGACAGTGTAAAATCTCGTCAATTCTTGTGCAACTTGCACAAATGATTGCTAGTTATGTTATTGTCGTTTGTGATCCATCATTGGCGAAGACGTCATAGACCCTTTTTCTTGTTTCTTGTGTTTGCAGTTGCTATACTGGTCAAGTTCATTATAACTGAAAGTGCCTTAAGTGAGATTTTTTAAAGATAAAATTTCAAGGTTTGTAGGTGTAGTTGTAGTTGTATTTTTTGAACTTGTTAGGCAGATTATATCATTTGTTAGCTTGCTTGATCTTCCATTTCTTGGTCATAAGTTTCTTATCATTTTCATTTGCTTCATGGCAGGATAGGTTTGTTTGCATCTTGGCAGTAGGATGGATATGAGCATGAAATATTTGCGTTTATGAACAGTTGGGGCTACATGAATCCTAAAAATTGATTGAACTTGATGATATATTCTTGACATACGACTATAAAAAGTAGCTGAGACCGAGTTGGATTTATGTGCATGCTTGTGTTTTGTGACTGAAACTCTGAAATTCAGTCACTGCATATGGTTATGCATCATTTACTAATGCACTGTTACCTTTGCTGGTGCATTTTGTTGGGGTATCTTTATGTATCTGCCCTTTCTTTTAGTTCAGGGAAGTACATTGGCAGGGGAATTCAGTCTGGAAACTGGTTGCGTGATTCTGGATCAGATTTAAAGGATGATTTTAAAAGTGCCACTTCGCCTTTTGTTGAAACATCAATCTTACTGTCCCAGTTGAATGATTCTGTATCTTGTGGAGATTTAGAAGGTGTTGGATCATTTAATACTACGTGCTTGTTAAACTCAAACTTGTATCTGAGTTCTGATCTGTACATTTATGGTATGGGGAACCTAGAGATACTCCCCAACATTTCAATAGTGTGCCCAGTAGAAGGCTGTATGATTATTTTTAATATGTCAGGCAACATTAATGTGGGTCAATATGCAGCCATTATTGCTGGTTCCGTTGTTTTGTCTGCAGCTAATTTAACGATGGACCTCAATTCTTCTATAAACACAACATCCTTAGGTGGATTGCCACCTTCTCAAACCAGTGGTACACCGGTAGGATATGATGGAGCAGGTGGAGGGCATGGAGGCCGAGGTGCTTCATGTCACAAAAATAATAAAACAAGTTTTTGGGGTGGTGACGTTTATGCCTGGTCATCTTTGTCTGAACCATGGAGTTATGGGAGTAAAGGTGGGGGCACATCTGCTGTACATAGGTTTGGAGGGAATGGTGGAGGACGTATTAAGCTTCTAGTGAAGGACACACTATATTTGAATGGATCAGTAACTGCCGAAGGTGGGGATGGAGGACTTACAAGAGGAGGTGGATCTGGTGGAAGCACCTATGTTCATGCTGTGAAGTTGTGAGTACATGCTTCTAACCAAAGACGTTTTTGATAGTAATATTTACTAATTGACCACTTGAATAAACTTTATCAAATTCTGGTTACCAGTAAACATCTTACTGATTCACTCACTCATGCACTTCCTGTTTTTCTGTTATACTATTTTCTTATTGATCAGATGTCCTACTCTGCTGTATCTCATTTCGGTCTTTGTTATAATGAGACCGGACTTGTGGATGAGATGGTCTTTGTTTGTTTCTATAGAACTATAAAATTTCGACTCTTACTGGTTGTGAATGAGTGGACTTTGAATATTTTACAGTTTAATGTTTTTCCTTGACAATTTACTGGACTTGAATGTTGAAATGACTTTCATAATTCTTATATTAATATCAATCTGGTGGATACATACCAAAACATGAAGTAGTAAATTATGTTTTCTATTTTGAACTTTTTTCTTAAATCTTTGCTACTTGTTTTAATTGGTTAGGAAGGGATATGGAATTATAAGTGCAGCAGGTGGCAGAGGCAGGGGTGGAGGTGGAGGTGGAAGGATATCTCTGGACTGTTACAGCATACAAGAAGATATACAAGTTACTGTGCATGGTTTGTTCTGATCACACTTGTATCTGGTAGTAGAAGCAAAGATTAGGCAACTGCTAAATATTTCTTTCTTATGTAAGAGTCTCAACTTTCTTATAGAGCCAGAGGTCTACATATTGAATGTTGTTATCTACGAGACTTGATTATTTGTTAAAAAAAAATCTCAAACAGATCTCTGTTTGTTGCATAATTTTGTGTGGTCTTTAAATAAAGAGAAAAGGAGGTTGTCAGTCTGATTGTAAAGCAATATCATGTAAAAGGAAAAGGAGGATAAGGATCTGAAAAGCATCATAGTTTGAAACAAAGTGAAGGTGTCAGAATAGCATTATTGGTCTAAGATGTCAACAGCATTGAGAAATTCTCTATTCAGATATTGAAAATTTGCAAACAGAGCTAGTTGCAATAATGTTTGATTTTGGTATTATGCATTCAAAGTATTAAAGGTTTTTTCCTTGAAACCATTGCAAACCAATTTCGGTTCAGATTTTAATCTTTAAAAATCTTGCTGAAATTTTGGACTCTGATGACTCAGTATCAGATTTGTGAATACCATATTCTTGATATTCATATGTATTTTCTTCACTTACACATCTGGTTCCTATGTATTTTTATTTATTTATTTGCTTGATGGTTTACATGCATTCAGTATTTGATTTTGTATTCAAAATTCCCATTTTCAAGTGAATCTTCCCTGCAAACTTTTTTGTTCATAACATATGGGTTATTTGTACTGGTGGAGATTTTTATATTTATGTTCTAGGCTACATTATATACTTTTTTCTGTGGCAGGTGGTTTTAGTATTGGCTGTCCTGAGAATGCTGGAGCGGCTGGTACATACTTTAATGCATATTTGCGGAGTTTAAGAGTTGGCAATGATAATATCACGACAGACACAGAAACTCCTTTGCTTGATTTTCCTACTAGACCTATATGGTCAAATGTTTTTGTGGAGAACAGTGCAAAGGTTTTGGTCCCATTAATTTGGACCAGAGTTCAGGTTATTTAATTTTTGTCTTCTTGAAACGTAGTGGTACTGTCATGAATTTATGAATTTATAGTTTCTACTGCTGCAATTTCTTTATCTCATGGAACATGACTGGGTGCCCAAGCATTCTTCCTCCGTTAATATTTGTTTATCTTGCCAAGAAAAAAGTAAAACAGTGAGGGTTGTTTGTAATTGTCCTTTTTAGTTGTTGCTTATAAATGTTGGACCATAATTAGTTGAGTTCCTATACTTTCATTGCAAACATTGACCATAAAAATAGATGTCGTGACTAAATAGTTGGCTATTCAAGGCATGTATTAGGGCTTTCAAGTGTTAGGGTGCATGGGAAAATGGCTGAGATTTCGGGATATAGAAATGTAGAGGTAGAGAATGTGCATAAAGAATAGAGAAGCAATCAAATCAATCAAATACAATGAAATCAGAATATTATTGAAAGAGTACTGGTTCATTGTTCTAAGATAAAGTCTCCAAATTTCTATCATTGACTGAAAGGTTTACTTGAAATGCTGAAAACACGTTTTTGTTGTCTGGAAACCACACTATTGAGTTTTTCCTTTTACTTTTAGATCTGTGAGATGGCTTCAGCTGAGGATGAGCTCATAACACTTTTTTCAGGGCCTTAGAAAGCTTAAACTGCTTATCATTTGTGAGTTTGAGAGCATTATTCAATGAAGACCAAGGTAATAATAGCAATGTAATTTTAATGGGTTAAGTCAGTAAGGTCATGGACTCATGAGAAACCTTTAGAAATTGATGGAGATCTTATCAACTATATTCTCTGTTAGGTGCTGCATCTTGTGGAAATAGCATTTGAAAGTGAAAAGTGAATTTTGTTTATCAGAGCCCATTTTTCATTTGAAGATACTGGGAGACTTGTTCTTTTGTAGAGTTGGTTTTTCGGTTAAGTTTTGTCTTCTATCATGTAATGTATTATGAGTTTTTTAATTTGGTTTCTAGTTATCTCTTCGTGTCACCGTATTCTTTTCCTTATTCACTATTTAAGTTTTCCAAATCTGGCTCTTTGATCAATTTATTTCTGAATCTTACTCTTTGATATATATATATTTTCCCTTTCGATTCTGAAGGTGAGAGGCCAAATAAGTCTATATCGTGGGGGCAGCATTGTCTTTGGATTGTCTAATTACCCAGTCTCAGAATTTGAACTTGTCGCGGAAGAACTTTTGATGAGTGACTCTGTCATAAAGGTATGTTAATATCTGTGTCATAAGGTATACGATTCATTTGATTGCCATCTTTCAAACTTTGTGACAATTTGTGCATCATGTTTCTACACTGATGAAGTAATAATCCTTTTTGAAAATGAAGGTTTTTGGTGCCTTTAGAGTTGCCGTCAAAATTTTGCTCATGTTGAACTCCGAAATTCTAATTGATGGTGGTGGAAATACCATTGTCACCACCTCTGTCCTTGAAGTCAGGAATCTAGTTGTTCTAACGGTATGATGAGGTTTAAAACCTTATTCTTTGATTTGAGTCTTATTTATGGTCTTTAACTATATATTTTATCTGCAGGTGATTGAAATCCTGACCCACTTGTTGTGATTTATTGTCTTTTCAGGAGAACTCTGTCATCAGTTCAAATGCAAACTTGGGCTTATATGGTCAAGGACTGCTGCAGTTGACTGGTCAGGGTGATGCAATCAAAGGCCAACGACTTTCTTTGTCTCTTTTTTATAACATAACTGTAAGCCATTCATATATTTCATAATTTTCCGTACATGTTCTTGTTTGGTATCAAAGAATTGTTAAAAGTTGGCTAGTGCTACACTTATTGTTAGAGACACATCTGAGATAGGTGAGAAAGTGCCCTTCCCATGAACTTGTTTCTCTATCTGTTCAAAGGGAAGAAATTAATTTTCTTTTTCTGACTTAATCTTCTGTCACTGGTCATGCCCCTTCCATTCCTATAGTATTATTACATTTCTGGGTTCTCCTTGGGGGTAACTGCTACGCTACTCCTTGCGCATACAGGTTGGGCCAGGTTCTCTACTGCAAGCTCCATTGGATGATGATGCTAGTAGAAATGTGTAAGTACGGATTTTTTGTTCAGTTTGAGGGTTTTGCAGAATTTTTTTGGTCATTGGGACTGATTGCATGAATATAAGCTTCACTTCTTTATTTTAGGGTTACAGAATCGCTATGTGGAAGGCAAACATGTCCAATTGACTTGATAACTCCTCCAGATGATTGCCATGTTAATTACACACTTTCCTTTTCTCTTCAAGTAAGATTCACTTTGACTCAGCAGTATTTTTATATTAGTGGGCATTTTTTTATATGATAAATTGGCGAGGATGTTTCAATTTGTTTTCTTTCCACCTGTATGAAGTGTTGAAATAGGGTGCTTATTAGTTGGAAAATTATACTCTGCTTGGATGTTAATCTTCTCTCTAGTCATTCATGAATAAGTACCAAGGAATCGAAGGTGATTGCAAGTTTTGGCCAAATTGCAGAAATATGGATTTGAGATGAAAAGATTGTCGTCACTGCAGCTCTACTAGAGAAATCCTTATTTACAGTAAAAATATCAACTTGTTATCTTGCTGCTTGTATTTTTTTAAACAATCGGTTATGCTTGGTCTTTTGCAGATCTGCCGTGTGGAGGACATTGTTGTAAGTGGCCTTATCAAGGGAAGCATTGTTCACATCCACAGGGCAAGAACTGTCATTGTTGATAGATATGGCATGATTATTGCATCAGAATTGGGTAAGAGGGAGTATTCCCTGCATCAATATCTTTAGGATCTTCTTGGATATTTTATTCTTATATTTCTTTCTTCATTGTGACCTGGAGGTCACAGGTTCGAGTCACGGAAACGTCTTTGCAAAAAAAGCAAGGATAAGGCTGTGTACATTGAATTTTCCCTAGAGCCCACAGTGTGGGAAGCCTCGTGCGTTGGGCCATCCTATTTCTTTTTTCATTTTCAAAGTCGAGCATGTTTTTGTGGCTACTGATTTCTTAGGAAAGATCAAGTTTTTATAATTTTTATGCTTCTAACTATTAAGAGAACATATTGTCAGGTTGCAGTGAGGGTTTAGGAAAGGGTATTTATTCCAATGGAGCAGGTAGTGGAGCTGGCCATGGAGGAAGAGGGGGCTCAGGATTTTTCAATGGGAGGTTGATTAATGGTGGTCATAAATATGGCAATGCAGATCTTCCCTGCGAGTTGGGAAGTGGGGCTGAGGGGCCTGATGAGTCATATGCTCCTGTGATTGGAGGTGGAATGATCGGTAAGTATTGCTATTCCTACAAATCTTAAGTTTCAGAAAATACTTATTGCTTTTTTATAGCTGTTACATGAAATATTTATTTTCTATTATTTTTAAAACACTAGAATTGTGGTTGCAAATTGGCTATCTTATTATCTGTTTTTTTTTTTGTGCTGCAATTCCTTTGCACTATATTTAGATCATGTTGCCAATTTATTTTTCCTTCTGTTAGTTATCGGCTCCACCCAGTGGCCACTTTTGAGGCTTGATATCTATGGATCTTTGAAAGCTGATGGTCAGAGTGTTGGGAAAAAAACAATAAATGGCAACAGTTCTCTGATCGGAGGACTTGGTGGAGGTTCTGGTGGGACGATCCTTCTTTTCCTTCAAGAGGTTACACTTGAGGGAAACTCATCTTTATCTGTTGTTGGGGGCAATGGTGGCCCTCCTGGCGGTGGAGGGGGTGGAGGCGGGAGAGTTCATTTTCATTGGTCTAAGATTGATATTTGGGCTGAATATGTTCCATTTGCAACTATAAATGGTTCCATTAACAGCAGGTATGTCTTAATGTTTCATGAGTTATACCACACTCAGTATCCTTCATATATATATATATACGTGAATGCTTTGCATTGGCCGGTAGGTGTAGGCATCTTTTGGCCTTAACACTTGCGTGTTATGCATCAGAATATAAGAAATTTTGTAATATTAAGAAGAAATAACTAATATAAATTTGGAAATTCTCATGATAGAAAATTTGTTTGATAACACACCATATTAATTTAATCTATGACGTACAACAGTGGAGGTGCTGCAGAAAATGGCGGTCTTTTCGGGGAAGGGGGCACGGTTACTGGAAAAAAGTGTCCAAAGGGCCTTTATGGCACATTCTGCAGGGTATGATCCATTTATTCTCATATACTGTTTCTGTATACTTCTTGTATATGTTTATGTCTATCTTCTTTGATAAGATAATATGTGTTTGTATCTTGTTTCTGCTAAATATCGTGTGGATTTGTATCTTGTTTCTGCTAAATATCGTGTGGATCAGAGGTAAAGCGTCATAATACAATAACAGGTTCCCTCAATAATCTAAATGTTATGTGAAGACTGAAGTTATTACAATTTGCATATACCTAATAATCTCTTCCTAATATTCTTGAGAATGCTATGACTACTTTTAAAGGTGTATTCATGGTTGTGGCATGCAGACATATCTATGGATTAAGACATCAATGTTTTTGGCATATAGATTCCCTATGGCTACTACTTTTATTAGTTCATTGAGGCTATAATCACACATCATAAAGAACAGTAATAATTTTTTCTAAATTTTGTTATTGTGATATATTTACAGGAATGTCCTATTGGCACATATAAAGATGTGGAAGGTTCTGAGGAAAGTCTTTGCAAACCTTGCTCCCTTGAACTTCTTCCTAGACGGGCAAAGTTCATATATGTACGAGGTAGATTTTAGCCTATGTTGTTAAAGATGCTAGACTCTCTCTCTCTCTTAGATAGTTTTGTGCTGTCAACTCACATAAAGGTAAACTTACAGGTGGGGTTAGGGAGTCATTTTGTCCCTATAAATGCATGTCTGACAAGTACAGGATGCCAAATTGCTACACACCTCTTGAAGAACTGATGTATACATTTGGAGGACCATGGCCTTTTGCGCTTCTTCTGTCATGCATTTTGGTGCTTCTTGCTCTGTTGTTAAGTACTTTGAGAATCAAACTGGTAGGATCAAGTCCTTATGCAGAACATTCAATAGAGCACCATAGTCGTCACCATTTCCCTTATCTTCTTTCCCTGTCAGAGGTACAATACTGATTACAATCCCTTAGTTTAACTTCTGATATATGCTGAGTGTGAAGTTTCAGCATCTCATGCCACTTTTATGCATTGCATTTATTTTTTAAACTAGGTACGAGGAACCAGAGCTGAAGAAACTCAAAGTCATGTCCACAGAATGTACTTTATGGGTCCCAATACTTTTAGAGAACCCTGGCATCTTCCTTACTCGCCACCCAATGCAATTATCGAGATTGTGTAAGAAAAGAATTTGACTTACAGGAGCTTCCCATGATGGTGCAACTGGATGCTAATGTAATATTGTCACACTTTTGGGTTAATCTTACGACTTGATAGAAATATAGGTTCAATCTCTTAAAAACACAACTTTTTCGCTCAAAAGCTGTGGACCTGGTAAGCTTGGCCAATTTTAAGGAACCTTCCTCCTGTTAGCAATTATGGTATTGGATTGGTTATTGGCCCATTATTCACTTGGCGAATATCGCTGATTAAATACTTATAAGGACCAAAGCCTATATCATTGGAAGTGCAATATTATGATAGCATCCAACTGTTCTATCTTTCCAATTCAGGATACTTATTGTGATGTGCAAGCCCGTTTGACCTGCAGGTATGAAGATGCTTTTAACAGATTCATTGACGAGATCAACTCTGTTGCTGCATATGATTGGTGGGAGGGGTCAATCCATAGTATACTTACAGTGCTTGCATATCCTTGTGCCTGGTCTTGGAAACAATGGCGTCGGAGAAATAAAATTCAACGTCTTCAGGAATATGTCAAAGCTGAATATGATCATTCGTGTCTCCGATCTTGCAGATCTCGAGCTCTATACAAGGGGATGAAGGTTTGATTTCTCTGTTACTATTCTAGAACATTTTTATCCAAGTATATTTTGCTGTGAATTTTAGAGACTTGCACCGACTCCAATCAGGCTTCTTAGGATAATTCTGACCTTTCATGTTTCTGATTTTAGTTGTCTTATCTTCTTATTGTCTGGAATCCAAATTGTGGGACTCATATCATAAAAAGTGGGGATAGAGAATAGGGATTTCACCATCTTCTTCAACCTAGTCATCTGGAAGTTACACAGAAATGTTGGCCTGCTAACTGCCACCCTACATTTGAGAAGATGTGTCCAGTATGTAGAAGAATGAAAATGCAATGAGTTCAGTTCATTTAATTCCTTAAACATGCTATATTGCCTAGAGGTCTATTATCTTTTCGCAATATGATAAGTAATACAATGTATTTAGACTATGCTGTACAATGAAATTGAGTTGATGGTGCATGTATGGAACATGCATTTTCATGAATGCTTGGACATCATCTGGTAAGACATTGCAGTTTAGCTACCAACACTTTATTTGTAAAACATCATTCATTTCAATGTGGTCAGATATTTTCCAATAGATTTTCTAAAGAGTCGCAATGGTGGTTCTAACTTTTATTTTGCTAAGAGGTTTACTGGGAAGCATGCTAGATAACTTTAGGTGGCAGAAAATGCTGTCATGTTCGCTTTCACTTCATAAACTTAATGTGCATATTGTCTCTATTCATTTTATTCACCATGATACTTAAAAAAATAACCTTTAAGTTTAATCATCTGATCACGAGTGTCTCTTGAGATGTTTACCAAAAGAGATCATCACCTTATGTGGAAATAAACAAATGGGAGGCAAGTTTTTGTAAATTCTTAAGGGTTTATGTTCTCTTAATAAGTGCCGGAGCCGGATGATGTGCAAATGTATCTTCCTTATGTGAGTGGCAATTCATGCAGGTTGGAGCTACACCAGACTTGATGGTTGCATATATTGACTTTTTCCTTGGTGGTGATGAGAAGCGTTTGGACATGGTATCGATTATACAGAGCAGGTTCCCCATGTGCATCATATTTGGTGGAAATGGAAGCTACATGTCACCTTATAATCTTCACAATGATGCAATGTTGACGAATCTTCTTGGCCAGGTCTCTTGGCAGTCCATGATATTTCTAATTTTGTTCTCGTTGTTTATTTAATTATTCATGTGACAAAATATGTCATGTTATTTCCAGCATGTACCAGCAACTGTTTGGAATCGTTTGGTGGATGGTCTAAATGCTCAGTTGAGGATTGTGAGGCAAGGTTCTATAAGGTCTGCGTTGGTTCCTGTTATTGATTGGATTAATAGTCATGGGAATCCCCAACTTGAGTTCCATGGGGTGAAAATTGAACTTGGATGGTTTCAACCAACTGCCTCTGGTTACTATCAGCTTGGTATCCTGGTTGTGGCTGGTGATTATTCTCTTCAGAATATGCAGCACTCTGATTTGTTGGATAGCAATGATGATCATCGAAGGTAATCTTGAGTAATAAGCTAGAGCATCAATATGTTTTGTCTGAATACTGGCCTTATCTTAATCTTCGTTTAGTGATCACTTAGCCAGTTCTGTACATATGTTTGGTTACCCAAATTATAGACTAATTTGGTTGTTGATTGATCAATATTCTAGGATTGCTGCATGTTCAGACAAAACCTGTAAGCAGCAGCAGCAGCAAAGTTGGCCGCATTCAAATCAATCACTGTCTCTTAAAAAGATAACTGGAGGAATTAACGGAGGCCTTATAAATCATACTACGTTGAAGTCTTTAGAATTTAAAAGGGACTTTCTCTTTCCAATTTCTCTATTATTGCACAATACTAGACCCGTTGGTCGTCAGGTACATTAATGATCTCGCTCGAATTTTGCACTTGAATAGTAGGCTGAGATTTCAAGGTAATTGTTTTTCATCTAACAGTAGAAATTCTGTGTTTCAGGATACCCTTCAGCTTCTGATTACTATCATGCTTTTGGCGGATCTGTCCACTACCCTCCTTACTCTACTCGAGTTCTACTGGATTTCTCTCGGAGCATTCCTTGCTGTCCTACTTATTCTTCCTCTATCCCTTCTTTCTCCCTTCCCTGCTGGCTTAAATGCTTTATTCAGTAAAGAACCTAGAAGATCTTCACTTGCTCGTATATACGCTTTGTGGAATGCTACATCTCTATCCAATACTGTAAGTTATACTATCATGGCTTCATTACTGTTCACTAAGACTGCCCTTCATATTTGATCAGTTTCTTGTCTCAATCTGCATTCGAACACAATACATATTCATTTCTGGTATATTATGAGTTTATATTTTGCCCTTTGCAGCTTGTGGCTTTCATTTCCGGTATTTGTCACTATGGATTTTCGTTCGGTCAGCCACCCGACAAGTCAAGTACTTGGTTCACAAGAAGGTAAGGCTTTAAACTTCCTCCCATTCCTTCGTTCTTACGGAAATTATCTTAAACAAGTTTCAAACAGCTATTGAATCTTTAACAGGGAGGGTGATAGCTGGTGGCTTCTGCCAACCATACTTGTTCTATTGAAAACAATACAAGCTCGTTTCGTTGACTGGCACATAGCTAATCTGGAAATCGGAGATTTTTCCCTGTACTGCCCGGATCCTGACGCGTTTTGGGCTCACGAGCCTAGCTCGTGACTTCAATACTCCAATGCCCCCGAAAACAAATATATATATAAAAGTGAAGGGAAGAGGTGCCTTCTGCTCCAGCTTATGCGTGGGCGCTTTGCTTTGTAAATTTGTTCAAAGTTTTGTATAAAGCATTGGGTGTGCAGATTTTTTACATTTTGTAATTATAGTGGCAAATGTACTGATTGACAGAAAATTATGTGAAGAGAGCAGAGTTTCATTAGTTCATTGTTCACTCAACTAAAATATTCTGAAAAGAATATTCTTTTAACAAATATCAAAATTTTTGTAGATGGTCAGCTGTTTTCCTCTTCTTGCTTGTTCATGCACCGTTTGGTATTTGATTTTGAGGTGTTTTAATTTTTTAGTTTGGTGTTTTGATAAATATGATTTTCAAATGAGCGACTTAAATTAAGCGTGTGCAAACTCCATTGGCGATCCCAAGGGTTGGATTTGTTTTGGTCAATCAACAAGGGTTGATCAGGATTAGATTCTTTATTTATTTTTTATTTATTATTTTTAATGTTTTTACAATTTTATATAATTGAATTTATTTAGGGTGAATGCGAATGATTGAATTTTAAAAAAATAAAACTAAACCAACTTGCTCAAATCGACTGGCAACCCGTGCGGGTTTTGGTCTGTTGGAAAATTTTTAACTTACACGGTATGTAGATAGGTTGGGTAGGTTGTAGGATCGGGTCAATCCGCGACTCGACGCAATCCAATCTGACCCAATCAGGTTTACAAAATTAAAAACAATTTCGAGTCAGATCTGACTCGATTCGTAAAATCGGATTGGGTCGTGGGTTCAATTTAAAAAATTGGGTTTGACTCGATCTGACCCGACCAGTAATTAATGATTTTCCCATTTTCCTTTCTAATTAATTTATCATAAATTGGTTTAATTATAAATCTTATCAAAATTGTATCATAAAAAATAATCATTAGGCATTTTTTTGACTCGGCCTGTATTTTTTTAATCGACCCGCGTGAGTTACATTTTCAAATTTTGGGTCATCCGATCCACATGACCAAACCCGATTGAGTTTAAGAAAATTAAAAAAACCCGACCCGACCCTGGACACCCTTACTTAGTTTTTTTTTTTTTTAAAAAAAAAAAACAGAAAAAAGTAAAAAGGTAGAGTAGAAAAATGAAAATATTTTAAGAAATAAGAAAGATAAAATAATAAAATTCACAAATCACAAGTAGGCATGGCAACCAGACCCGGACCCGGACGACCCGGGTCCGAGTCTACTCGGATCTGCAAAAAAAAAATTGCGGATCCGGTTATGAATTTCCCAGACCCGCACTGTCCCGGTCCGGATGCGGGTCTGGAAATTTCCGGATCCGGGTTACCCAGGACCCGATTTATTTATATAAAAAAAAAAAACAAAAAAAAAAGAACAGGCGCTGCAGAGTGCAGACTGCAGTAACCACCTCTTCTGTTTTAGTTTCTTCAATCTTGATTGTCTCCTCAGCTTTCTCCTCTGGAAGGGCAGTCTTTGCTGACACAACCTGCAGGGCACAAATCATGAACAATTTTATTAATTACCCAATAACCATAACACCATGCATAAGAATTTGATAACTAGAAGTTGAGTTATACTTATACCTCTACAGCGGCCATTTGCAAATTCATAAAGCCAAAGACCTACAAAGAAATCTAGAATAAGAAGCAAAGAAATTAACAATGCTTGAGTTTGATGTGAGGAGAGAAGTGAATTTGAATAAAAAAAAAAAAAAAAAGAGTTGCGGATCCCGGGTCCATTCCGGATATATCCGGGTCCGGACCCGGATGTCTTTTCCGAGTCCAATACCGGATCCGGATCCAAAAAAAAATTGCGGATCCGGATCCGGACGGATCCGGATCCGGAAATTGGCATCCCTTTCACAAGTACCAATTTCACTAGCACCCCTCCTCCATTCCCCAAAACGAAAGCCAAGCCAAACAACAAACCAGTCCCAAAAAATCAAATAAACGCTCTCACCCAAAATGTTCCGGCAAGCTTCACGCCTCTTGGCTCGAACCACCGCAGTGACAAGGTCTCGAGCCTTCTCATCGGAGGTCCCAGCCACGCCCACCGCTGATTCTACCTTCGTTGAGTCATGGAAGAAAGTGATTCCGAACATAGAGCCGCCGAAGACTCCGTCGGCCTACTTGACCCCTCGCCCACAAACCCCCACTTCAATCCCCACTAAGCTTACTGTCAACTTCGTCCTTCCCTACGCCTCTGAGCTCTCCACTAAGGAGGTTTGTTAATAAAACCCACTCCGTTGAGCGTATTGTTTTTGTTTGTGATGATGTGATTGTGTTGGTTTTTAGGGTTTTTGGCATCTGGGTTTTGCTTGGATCTGGTTGTAATTGTTTGAATTGATTTGGGTTATTGGATTTTTTTTTGGGGTTTTGGCATCTGGGATTTGTTTGATTTTGTTTATTTTTATTTTTGGTGGGTTTTGTTTAATTTTTAAAGAATGGTGGTCAATTTGTGGCATTTTGTATGTATTATCTGACATTTTGGTGTTGATTCTTTTGTGTCTGATGTCTTCTTAATCTGTGTTTGTTCATTGTTGGATTAGTATCCCACGGTCATCTTGTTCAATTGATATATGTGTTTTTTTTCCTAAGCGTTTAGATTAATTGATTACACAAACTAACTAGTAATTTCTTATTTTCTTATATGTTCTAGTTGGCGAGTAATGTCTTGGTTCTCTGCTTAATGATTTTGAGCAATAGGATTCCCTAGTTATGCTCATATGATTTGACTTGTAAGTTACTCCAATTTTAGTTCCATTGTTTCTGTTTCACTTATTTTCACAGCCATGAGGTCAGCACTTGTGGATGTTGATCTATGGTTCTAGCTGTTAGAGCCCATGGCTTTGACTTTACAAGTGACTGCATGTGGAGTCGGATGGTGGGATATATCTCCTAGCATTGTATGGATTAGAATTTTACCCCTCATCATGATAAATTTATCTCTGTTTTCTTCGACAAATTGCTTTGGAAGTTTTTCCTCAGTGTAGGGTGGGGTCGGTGGAAAGAAAGAAAGCAGTCAGAAAAATGTTTTCCTTTGTTTGGAAAGAGGAGGGGAAAGGAGATGGGATTTGGATGTAGGAATTTTCCCTCCTGTTTGAGTTCCTGCTGCTGGTGCTTTCTGATTTTGCACCTTCAGGTGAGAAAAGGGAAGATCAATCTATTACTCAGAAACTGGATCCTGGTGGAAAGGAAGTGGGGATAGAGAAGAGAGGATGGATACCAGCCAAACCCTAATATCAATATATCATTCACTTCTGCTGGCGAATCTTATACTCAATTGTTGTGCAACCAAAGGCGCGCCTAGGTAGAGGCGCCAGCCATTGCGCCTAGAGGGTGTCCAGGCGAGGCGACATGTATCAGGCGCGCGTCTAGTCGATGAGTGAGGCGCGCCTTAGGCGCCTGATGCCAAAAATCTTGATTTTTGACCCGATTTCGTTGATTAAAGCTCAATTTTTTTTTACTGTTTTTGGTTTTTTTTCCAATAGAGAGAGTTAAAAAAAAGAAGAAGAATAACAATAAATCTCATAATTTTAACTTAATTTATTTACTTTTGACATGGTTCTTAGATAATTTGTTGGGATCGTTAAAAATTATAAGAAAAATTTATATTTTGTAAAATACAAATGTTTGTTATAATAATTAATAATAGATCATACATTTATAATTATTGGGGACATAGTTTTAATCAAAAGATTATACTAGTCAATAACAAAATTGTACATAAGACAATATAAGTAAATATTAATATCTTAGTTATTATAGCAACTTAGTTTTGAAAATAGTGATGTATATAAATTTAATTGAGTGCAATAATTTATAAATATTTTGTCATAATTTGGTCAAAATATTAAAAAATACTCAAAACAAAATGATTAGAAGAATATACATGTTCCTCTTTCTAATTGAAAAATTATATATACAAATATGCGCTTCACATTCCTCAGGCGCGTGCCTAGGCTCCAGAACCTTTTGCGCCTCGGTGCGCCTTGCGACTTTAATAACACTGGTTGTGGCTAGACCTTCAAAGTTTGAGCAGAAAATTTAAAGGACCCACAATAGTGTCTATTTCACCCTCCCCCTCCTTTTTCTTTGCTTTACTCTTCGAATGAATTCAGTTTGATGCAGGGCACTTTCTGAAGATGTCAGTTCTCATCTTAAGGTTGAAATTTTAGAAACCAAGAATGCTCGGTTAATTTATGATAATATCAAACCTAACTAACCCTTTGCTTCTGGGATCATATGGCTGTTGTTTTTTCCATAATGAGATAGGCATTGATATGGTTACTTTGCCCCGCTATGACCGCTACATTTAACATCATCAAGAGTTATCATTGCATTGTTAATTGCTTTGTGTTCTAGATTGAACTCTGAGCATGTTACTTTATCTATATCACTTATAATTGTCAAGTGGGTTTTCATGTTTCTACATTATTCTGGTGCGAGAAACCTTCTCTTGATAAATGGGCGGTATATACGTAATGGTTAGAAATTATGTTTAATTACATCAAGATTTTATTCAGAGTTCTGTTCACATAGAACCTTATTGTTGAAATATCTTTAGTTACATGTTCTTTATTGTATTTCAGGTTGACATGGTTATAATTCCAGCATCAACGGGGCAAATGGGTGTTCTGCCTGGGCATGTACCCACAATCGCAGAACTAAAGCCTGGGGTCTTGTCAGTTCATGAAGGGAATGATACCAAGAAATACTTTCTTAGCAGTGGGTTTGCATTTATCCATGCAAACTCTGTCGCGGATATAATCGCTGTTGAGGCTGTGCCAATTGACCAGATCGACCCCGACTCAGTCCAGAAGGGCATTGCCGAGTTCACCCAGAAGCTCAGTTCAGCTACCTCAGACCTGGAGAAAGCTGAAGCCCAGATAGGCATTGATGTTCACAGTGCACTCAACTCCGCTCTCACAGGCTAATTTTCTTTTGCTGGCAAAATTTTCTCATTTTGTTTCCTATTTTGATCTTCATTGTGGTTATCATGATATCAGCAAGTCACTAAGATTTGTCAAAGATAGTTTCATCTGTTCTCAGAAGCTTAAAATAAATTTTAACGTTTCAGAAACCAGAATCTCAAGTCTTGATATTTTGTTAGAAATTGTCTGATACTATGCTGAACCAAAATTTCTCCAATTATTCCCTTGGAGCAATTGAAATAAGTTACCATGTTTGGTCTTGAAATTTCTTTTCTTTTCTTTTCAGTTGCTTTGGAACATAATTTGTTGCAATTCTGGGAAAATAATATTACAATCTTTTCTTTTATTTATCAATTTTCCACTTTAAAAAAAAATGAATATTGATATACTTTTACCACATCAGGTATAAAATAAGTGTGGTAACAATTCCTGACGGTGGAAACAATATAATTTCCCAATAATTATTTACACACAACAATAGGGAATTGGTTTATATTTACACAAAGGAGTTCATAAATAGAAATGAAAACAATGTTATTTGTGAGGAAGATGCCTTTAAATACAGCTCGCTACAACATTAAAAACACTTACTGGGTATTTTGCAATCAGAACTCCAAGAGGAACACATATGGCCATGCCCCTGTGCATATGTGCAGCTAATCAAGCCATATTCTTATGGTTAAAACATTTTAAGATAACTATTATAATGATCCAAACTACACAATTTTTTTAATAATAATAAAAATTATTATTATAAATTATAATAATAAGTTGTCTGGTAAGATGTAATTCACCCTTTCCCGCTATTATTGTAGCCTTCCAGACTGTTAGATAATGAAAGAAAATCTTGAATTCACTGTATATTATATTTAAAATAGTAGGGACCTTTATATATGTTACATATCAAACTAAAATAGGAAAAAAAAAATAATACTAATAAGGATATATAATAAAATCACAAATCTTAAGCATTATAGGAATCATATATTGAAGATATTATTTCCTTAACACCGTTTCTATAATAAAAATATATTATTTCCTTAACACCCCCCTCAAATCCAAGCTGATGACGAAAGAACAAGCTTGAGTTTGCATTTTGAAATCGAAGATCAAAATTTCGAAACTGGAAATCTTGAATCTTGAAGATAATAGATAAGTTTTAATTTACGAAGCCCAAAGGGGGAACCGAAACTAAAGAGGGAGCGAAATCCCTAAAAGAGCACGAAAGCTCGAAAGAGAGCCGAAGCCCGAGGGGAAGTGAAATCTCGAAAGGAGTGCGAAAATCCGAAAAGAACCGAAGCTCGAAAGGGAAAAAAATCCCAAAAAGAGAAAGAGAGCAAAATCCTGAGAGTGAGCGAAATCCCGAAAGGGGAGAAGTTGGAAATTTAGGAGACAACCAAAAAAAAGGGAGAAAACCCAAAAAGAAAAGTCCCAAATTTTTCGGCAAATTGATACATAATTTGACATATTCTAAAGGACTCTAAAACTATGAAAACTTGACAAAGAACTCTATGATATAGAACCTAAAATTAATTTTAGCTATTGAAAAGTTTCAAGAAATTTGTAACCAAAGCAAAAGAAAATCCGACAAAAATAAATCAATCCAACAGTCTCTGTCAAGTGTCTCCAGGTATGCTTGCACTTGAAAGTGAAGAAAATAACCTCAAAGCATATGAGGCATTATTGATCGATGAGCTATATTGGAGATGACTTTTTGGAGGGCATCACAAGAGGTAGCAACAAAATTGTGCTTTATGAAATGCTGGAAAGACGCAATCTTACTGACAGGATTCTTGTTGTTAGTCTTGTTCCCATTTACCCCATCATTGATATTAAAGATCGAGTGAGTAATCTTCACCAGAGCTGTAAGAGGCACATTTGCAAAGTGATGGTGGTTAAGAAGGTAAGCAGTAGAAGGAAGATCAATCATCGTGATGGTCAGATCGATGATGGTCAAATTTGTAACTTTAATGGAGGTTATGGGTTGATGAGAGTGGAAAGAGGTGTCGGATTTAGTTTGAAGTGGTGTGTGGGGGTCATGAAATGATGCTAGCCGTGATTCTCTAAGCCCCAATAGTGAAATTAGAAAGATCGGAACCTAGTGTCTGATATCATATTAGATAATGAAACAAAGTCTTGAATTCACTTTATAGTGTATGTTGACGGCAGATTTTCGTTCCAGGGGTAATTCGGGAAAACCACTCCTCGAACAATCATCTCTCAACTGTGAATTTGTTTGGTTTGGGGACCAAATGCAAACTTAGCAAAAGATGGAAAACACACAAACAAAACAGAAAGTTTAACGTGGTTCAGCGGAATGGATCTAACATACGTCCACAGACACAAGGGAAAATGGAGTTTTTATTACTGGATCGGGTCTGATAGACCTACTAATCTCTCTCTAGCTCGTCTAACCGACCTCTCTATTTCACGCTTACACTTATTTTTTGCTCTATTTTTACAAGTGAAAAGATAAATTAGCCAACCTTTTACAATGAGTTCTCAACCCATTTATATACTAGGTCTAATTATATTGTTACACTAACTTCGTGACGTCAGCCACGTGAACCTGTCATCGCCGCATGGGCTCTCTTCCCTAATTGTCCTACGGGCTATAGCTCAGCCGTCTGACACCTGAATCTCATCATTCTAGCTTCTTGCTCACTGTTACACGTTACGCCACAGTGCCATCCTTTATTATAACCACTCTTATACGATAGCGTGTGCTAGAAGATAAGCTCGCAGCCCACTTCTGTCTCATCAACCTATTGGGAGGCTCAAACTTCCATGTAGGCCTTATGGCACCTATACATAGGCATAAGATTCAACAACCCTGACCTAGGTGTCCGGGTCGGACATTAGTCCTCAGGTCTGCATGCCTAGGTGATCGGTAGTAATGAGTTATCGATTTGGTGTCGGGAACTATAAAAAAGATGGTGGTACATGAAGCCGGAGACCAACCTGATGTCATCGGGCTGGTATTTTCATACTGGTACTTATATTGCCTCAACCTGATGTCTCAGGGTACCCTTCTGGTACTTGGAATGTAATTGAAGAAAAAACTTCCCTTCTCATGCTGATGCTCGATCTTGAACAAGCCCAGAATCTCAAGTATGCCCCACCTCATTACGGGTACCATAATCTGTGAGCTTCAGTGCTTCTTATCAAAGATTCGCAAAAGGTCCATAGCTCTGATATAGCATCTCTCCATCTGATCCATAACTTGACCATTTCTTCTACTAGGCCTTCTCTGACTGAAGAGGTCGACTCGAACTAATTCTGGTCAGTCCATCCTCTTGTCTTAGCTTGAAGAAACCCATCTTATGCCTCCTCCGACAGATGCACGCTCTCGACATGCTACAATCTCATTAGGAAATGATTTGCAAAAACATGACAGAATAGGCCACGGGAAAGCTCACCACCTCGGACTATAAGGGAATGTTCCCTCATTGTACCACTAAACACTTGGCCATGAGGGAGAAACTCTGACCCCATGCCAACAAAGATAATTAATTCCTTGGTGGGACGTAGCCCTACCCCGAGCCGATCTGACAAAGAGAGGCCTTGAGGGAAAGACTCTGACTCCAAGTCACCTAAGTCTCTTGGTCGCATGGGAATGGTCCCTCCTTATGACATCAACATAGCCTCGACGAAACGAATACAACCCCGAGCCATCAAATTACCACGGCCTCGACGGTACGAAAACAGACCCGAGCCATCAAACTACCATGACCTCAGCGGTACAAAAGCGACTCGAGCCATCAAATCACCACAGCCTCGGTGGTATGTAAGCAGACCCGATCCATCAAATCACCATGGCTTCGGCGGTACAAAAGCAGACCCGAGCCATCAAATCACCACGCCTTCGGCGGTACAAAAGCATACCCGAGCCACAAATTACCACAGCCTCGGCGGTACGAAAGTAGACCTGAGCCATCAAATCACCACGGCCTCGACGGTATGAACGCAGACCCGAGCCATCAAATCACCACAGCCTCGGCAGTGCGAAGGTAAACCGAGCCATCAAATCACCATGGCTTCAGCGGTACGAAAGTTGACCCGAGCCATCAATTCACCACAGCCTCGGCGGTATGAAAGAATACCCGAGCCATTAAACACACACAATAAACAAGCATGGATAAACAAATTTTTATCTAAGAAAGGGAAAGTCTTACTCATATTCTTGGGATCTACTTCCCTTCTTACAACTCTTTGAGGATCATTACAAGATAAGTTCTATTGGAAATATCTCCACAGCATCTCAATACTCCAGGGCTTCTCGAGTCGGGTACCGTCCAGCTGCTCCAGGTGATAGGTATCCGACTTGATGACTGTCTCTATTTCTTCCCTTTCTTTTTGTGCATATTCTCTTTCATTTCAGATGGTTTCTTCCATTTTCTCCATCTGCTCCGTCGTCGAAGCCTCTGAAGATCTATGGTTCCCATCTCCTACCATCGTCTTACTGTGTTTGCTATTTTTTGTACTGATTCCCCACAGACGGTGCCAACTTTTGACGGCTGATTTTCATTTCAGGAGTAATTCGGGAAAATCACTCCTCGAACAATCATCCATCAACTGTGAATTTGTTTGGTTTGGAGACCAAATACAAACTTAGCAAAAGATGGAAAACACACAGACAAAACAGATGGTTTAACGCCGTTCGGCGGAATGGATCCATCCTACGTCCACGGACACAAGGGAAAATGAAGCTTTTATTATTGGATCGGGTCTGACCGACCTATTAATCTCTCTCTATCTCGTTTGACCGACCTCTCTATCCCACATTTACACTTAGTTTTTGCTCTCTTTTTACAAGTGAAGAGATAAATTAGACAACCTTTTACAATGAGTTCTCAACCTATTTATATACTAGGTCTAATTATATTGTTACACTAACTTCGTGTCGTCAGCCACGTGAACATGTCATCGCCGCATGAGCTCTCTTCCCCAATTGTCCTACGAGCTATGACTCAGTCGTCTGAAACCAAAATCTCATCATTCTAGCTTTTTTGCCTACTGTTACACGTTACGCCATAATGCCAGCCTGTATTATAACCACTCACATACGATAGCGTGTGCAAGAAGATAAGCTCGCAACCCACTTTTGTCTCATCAACCTCTTGGGAGTTTCAAATTTCCATGTAGGCCTTGTGGCATCCATACATAGGCATAAGATTCAACAACCCCGACCTAGGTGTTCGGGTCGGACATTAGTCCTCGGTTCCGCATGCCTAGGTGATCGGTAGTAATGGACCATATCGGGTCGGCCTTCACAAATACTTAAATATTACCGAGTATGATATTTTCTTATAAAGGTTGCCTCTCTGCACCTCGGGCTCGTGTTGGGATATATGTCATAGAGCTTCATGTAAGGTAAACGGCCTTATATGTTTTGAAATAAAATGATGAATTATTCATTCATCAAAGTGTTTGTTTAAATTTCACATATTGTAAATTATCTTGATTATCCTAAATTACTTATGTGCCTTCAGACTTAGTGTATGAGTGTCATACACAAGAGGATTTAAGTTTGAAATTAGCAATCTTAAATAATCCATAGAGAGCAAACAAATAGGGTACTTTGTTTGTGGTTTATCTATAACTGCGGTCCATTCTATATTTGTATGAAGACCTTGATCCGGGATCGTCTATGTAGAGATATGAGAATGAAGGCACCTTATATGATATGATCATATAGGACTGGACCCAGATGAAAATGATTTTCTTATAATATCCGTTAAATAAATAAATTCATTTCGATCTACTAGATGGTCATATATGGATTGATCTTAATCCTGAATGTATTACGAACTCCTGCATGGCAGGCTATGTCCTTTGATTTACAAAAGTGAGGTTGGTGTAGCAGTCCCGACCAACAGCTACGTACTTTGGGGGCATGGTTTGTTGTGTAGCTGTGAATGTTTTACATAGATATGGAGTTCACTTCTTCTTGCAAAAGTATATGAGTATCTTCCTTAAGGGTTGATTAAGTACTTGAACGGTTAGAGCGCAAGTCTTTCTATTACGAATAGAAAGATTAAATTTCATAATGGTTATGAATAAATCGTTCATTAGATAATCAATGGTACTTAAGGTATAAATAATTAGAGGGGTATAACAGATATTATGACCCAGCCCTAATTACGAGATACTCGTGAAGGGTCAATTCATATGTAGTGACTATATCGATGGACACCGACTTGGTTTGACTTAATATATCATCTGCCAACGAGAGTGCAACTTTGGGTTTTTAATAGAATAACTCGGAGTTAATCATTCAGAATATTTAATTAAGAGCTTAATTGATATTTCGAGATTATTGGAGCTCGAAACCGTAGGTCCATTTGGTCCACGTGCTAGCTCGATATACTATAGCGGATTTAGTATAATTAGATAGTCCAATTATATACTCACAAAGGTATAAACATTATTAATATGATTAATAATATTATTTTGTCACACTTGAAACTTTATATTAAAAGTTAATATATGGTTTTATTAAATATATGATATTTAAACACATGTATTAAATTATATAAGATATAATTTAATGTAAGGTCAAATTAGGAATTCCAAATTTTTGGGTTTTGGAAACTCTTGGGTTTATTTTGGAAGTTACACCTTTTAATATGGTATTAACTTTTTGTTTTTGTAACATATTTTGTCTTTATGGAAAGTAAATATGTTGTTACAAATTTTTGAAATTAAACCTAGCTTGGCCGAATTTGAGAGTAGTGGAAAATGGAATGGTTTGTTTTTGTTTTGGAAATAATTACCCTAGGTATAAAAAGGAATATTTTTATTTATTTATTTATTTCCTAAGCTCTCATTCTCTAACCCTAGCCTCCATCTTCTTCTTCTCCAAATCCTCTAAAGTTGTAGAGAAAACAAAAAGAAGAACAAAAGAAAAAAATATAAAACAACAAAAGTTGTTGTGTGACATTAATCTCTAAATAGTTTAGGGATTGATTTTGTGAGTCTGGCCCAAACTAATTTTTGTTGGTAACAAGATATAACTCGAAATACTTTGTGGTGTTGAACCAAAAATCATTCTTTCCATCTTATATTAATCACCGCAGTGAGGCTTTATTTTGCTCAATGTCGCCCATTTGCTTGGTGAAACGGAACTCGGTTTGGTTTTGTTTTAATCCATTTTCTTTGGGCAATATTTTTTGGTGTTTTGGGGTTGTGTTGGGACTATTTTCAAGTGAAATATCAGATCCGAAACACAGCCACTGTCCATGCATTTCAGGGGCTGTTTCTGCAGTGCATTGGGCGCATATCGGGTCCAAAACAGTGTAGTTTTTGTGCGACTGTTCGGGGCTGTTCGGGGACTATTCCGTGACTGATTCGGGGCTGAAATTTTGTCAAAAATAGTAGCAAAATTTTAGTGGTACTGCTGATCACATTCGGCCACTTAAAGGGAAGGGCATAAAATTTTTTCAAGTCCGATCTGTGTGCCTAAGCCGCTTCCGCTGCGCAAGGAAAACGTTTCCTATAATTGGCATCGAAAGTAATGTTGAAAAGTGTTATTAACCCTTCACTTTTTCATTTAAAGTTATGTTTTTTTTTATATATTTATATGAGTTATAAATATTGAGATGCATGTTTAGATTAGTAGGCACAAAATAATATTCGTGTGACAAATGATTATTATTTTTCATGTGATGGATGAATTTTGCATTGGTCGTAAAATTTTTCGGCTCTTATTTTTTAGTTGGTTTTGATTTTGGGATGTAAGGCCATAAAGTCATAGTTTACAATTGTTGTAATTTTTATTTTCTAATGTAAAATTTCAATTGTTGTAATTTGGAGCACCAAAGTCGCAAAAGGAGCTACACTACCTTGGAGCATGATTTGAAGACCAAGGGATGCCTTGGCTAATTTTGTACTAATTAGATTAGTACAGGAAAAATAAGAGCCCGGTCAATGCAAAATAATTTTTTCTTTTTTTGTTATATGTATGTTTAATCCGAATTGTTTGAATAACATGTTATATAGTTTAGGGTGCATACTCTTACATTTCACATGCCATAACATGCTTTAGATGCATTATCATTATAGACATGAAATATGATTTTATGTCATTTAAAATGTTTAAATTAGAATATGATATGCATGGAAAAATAATTAATTGGATTAATTGGTTTTAAGGTTTAAAATTTGAATTCTAATATATTGGGCTTAACAAGTGCATAATAAATTCCATTGGTATATAGGATGGAAACCCGTACATTGATTCCATAACCGAATCCGAATGGACGGTAATGTGGTCTGCACTCGGAATACAATTCCACGTACTATTGGATTTTATAACGCACTAAGATTAATTAAATAATTTAATATAAATCTTGACCATTTTAGGATTCTAAAATTTTAAACCAATTAGTGTTCTAGTATTTTAAAAGTTACAATATAATAGGTTGCTAATACCACTTTAATTAAATTAGTTTAATTGAGTAATACTATTAGTATAGACTAATGAAAATTAGTGATACAATTTTAAGAGTTAAAATTGGTAAGGTCACTAATGATGTACTAGTGTAAATAAGAATTATGATTTAGCTGCCATAAATTTATTCACACTAGTTAAATTAAAATATTAGATATTTTATAAATAGAAACCTTAAAATCAAAATAGTGAGTGGGAGAGGGATATACGAGTATACGACAGTATATCCCGCGATCTTCGTTGTTAGTCCGAAAACGTGAGATTCAAAAGGCGTCTTGAGATGACTTTGATTTCGTCCCCCTACGAATGGTGTCCATTTTGGGTCAATATCAGGTTTGGATTCCGGGAGGATAGAGATTTGATGAGCGGAAAATATATCACTATTTTACCGCCCCTTTGACCTAATATTTTGTTTAGTTTTTCGGATTTTATGAACGTTTTGATGTATTTTTGTTTGTTTTACAGATAAACAAAGTTTCGGCACTCAATGGAATCAAATTGGGGTTAAAACGACGAAAACCAGATGAAAAATGACAAAATGGGAATTTCTGCACATAACACGTCGTGACGCGTATATCACCCACCGAAAGAAGCCCTGTCGACATGTGACATCTATTATTCCCTGCGTCATGAAGCGAAGACTTCCCTGCGTCGCGACTCCCAGATAAAATCGTGTTATACGCGTTGCCAGCTCAGCGCGTCGCGACGCACAAGAAGTTTGCGTCGTAACGCAGTCAACATTTTGTGCCTATAAATTCCAGCCAATTTCATTTGTAAAAAAATATACTTTCCTTGGTTTCTTGAATAGAAATTAAGGATTGTATTTTGTGTGTTTTATTTAGTAATTTTGTAATGTATTTTTATTTTTAGTAGTAATAATAGTTTGAGTGTTTTTATTTCCTTTTATGTTTAGTAATTAATTTTTGCTGGGGGAATGGTGAAACCTTTAATATGATAAGGTAGATTAATCTCACTTAATTTATAATATGGAAATTATAATTTAATAATTTGGATTAAAGTTGATACTGCCTTAATGACTGGTTTTATTTATTTGACATAATGTGACACCGCCTATATGGTCGGTCTTTTGCATATCTTCGTGTTCCAGGTTAACAAACTAATTTATTACATATGTATAAGAGAATCAATTCATCATTAGAATAATATTGTGTGGAATCACAACTCTAGATATTTGTGTCTTTTGTTTATTTTTCTTAGTATTTTCTTTTGTGTATTTATTTATTTAGAAAATACACATTCAACCAACCAATCAAGTAATCATTCCCTCTCATCCTAATTAGACACCTGTAAATAAATAATATCAATAATTAATAACAATAGTAGAAATTAAGTCATCGTGGGATCAATATTCTTATACTACTTGAGCGATATGTGCACTTACGTTACGTGTGTGTTTACCACCGATCAGGATTCTAGATGTATCTGATGAACTAACCTACCCTACGGTGGCACTTCGCTAGTTAAGTCCAATGGTCCCGAAACGACGGGTCACACTCACAAAGGAATGATTAACTGTTAATCTTAATTCCTTGATCGAATCTAACAGTAGTTGGTTAATATAGGAATAAGAGTTATTCCCGCATATATTAATCGATTGAGATTGTCTCGATCTGTCATGCAAATACTTGACCTACCATACGATGACTCTTATTTATGGGATGATAGATTTTCGTGGCATAGTAATTCTCTTAGGTTTCTAATTCGTTATTCATGGTTCATGTATCATGTTTAATTTTATGCCAAAATTATTTGATAATCTTAATATGCGATGAATGCATGTTAAATGCATGTTTATTTTATTTTCCAGCCATGGTTTCTTCGATTATTTCTATACTCTCAAATGATAAATTAACGGGAGAAAATTATGTTAAGTGGAAAAGTAACATGAACGTTATCCTGGTCTGTGAAGCCCTAAAGTTTGTCCTGACGGAGGAGTGTCCTCCATAGCCGGCCAGAAATGCTGGCCAAGCTGTGCGTGATGCCTACCAGAAATTGGTCGCAACTAATGAGAAAGCTCGCTGCTACTTGCAGCATGTATGTCTGAGGTTCTTGCTGTAAAACATGAACATATGGCTTCAACATCTCAGATGATGGAGTCATTGCAGGGCATATTCGAGCAGCCTTCAGAGCGTCAACATCATGAGGCAATAATCTTAGCGATGACTGCTGGGATGAATGATGTGACATCAATCCGAGAGCACGTCTTGAGGATGATGACCTATCTCAACACTGTTGAAACCCATGGAGCTCGTATTGACGAGCGTAGCTAGTGACCATGATTATGGAAACTCTTCCGAAGAGTTTCATGTAGTTTAAAATTATGTTATGAACAAGCTACTTAATGAGCTCACCCACTACGAGTCAATGCTTGTGGATCCTCGTAAGCCCAATGCTGAGGCAAATATTACGGAGTTTTCAAAATCTACAAAGATGAAGAAGAATATCACTGGGAAGGCTAAGGCTAAGCCCATGAAGAAAAAGAACAAGAAAGACTTCAATTATGCCAAGCCCAAGGGAAAATGTTTCCACTCCAATAAGAACGAGCATTAGAAAATGAATTGTCCTAAATACCTTGCTGAGCTGAAGGAGAAAAAAGATACAAGTAAATATGATTTACTCGTTATCGAAACTCTATTAGTGGAGGATGATAAATCCACATGGATTTTTGATTCTGGAGCCACTAACCATGTTTATTCTTCTTTGCATCTACTTGACTCATGGAGGGACCTTACTGAAGGTGACTACACCATGATGGTCGAGACATGGGATGCTGTTTCAGCAAGAGCAGTGGGAGTTTCCAGTATAAATTTTACAAATAATAGTTATTTAAATTTGAACAATGTGTTATTCATTCCTGGTTTTCACAGGAATTTGATTTCTGTTTCTAAACTTTTGGATGATGGTTATTCAATTTCTTTTGATATCAATTTGGTTATTATTGGTAGATATGCACAAGAAACTCAAAAAATAACTTGTATGTGTTAAGACCGTTAACACATAGGTCACTGTTTAACGCTGAAATGTTTAAGATTGAGAAACCTAAAACTAAATGGCTAAAGATTTCTCATGATGACACATATCTGTGGTATCTTAGACTTGGTCATATCAGTCTTGAATGGATAGATATGTTGATAAAGAACGGAGCCTTAAATCAGTTAAAGATCGGAACTCTATCAGTCTGTGAATCATATTTAGAAGGAAAAATGACCAATAGATTTTTTACTGGAAAAGGGTATAAGAGCCAGTCAACCACTTGAGCTTATACATTCGGACGTTTGCAAACCGATTAATGTAAGAGCCCGATGTGGTTATGAGTACTTCGTCACATTTATTGATGATTATTCCATATATGTGTATGTTTACCTAATGCAGCATAAGTCAGATACTTTTGAAAAGTTCAAAGAGTATCGTGCTGAGGTTGAGAGCCAATTAGTTAAAACAATCAAAACTCTATGATCAGATCGTAGAGGAGAATACATTGACAGAGATTTCGAGGAATTATTGGTTGAGCATGAGATAGTATCCCAGCTCATAGCGCCTAGAACACCACAGCAAAATGGTATTGCAGAAAGGAGAAATCGGACCCTACTAGACATGATGAGATCTATGTTCAGTTATAGCTCACTACCTAGTTTGTTCTGGGGATATGCGTTACAAAATGCAATGCATATCCTTAATGTAGCTCCATCTAAATTTGTTCCTAAGACTTCCTTAGAGTTGTGGAGTGGTCGTAAAAATAGTTTACGAAATTTCCGCATATGGGGGTATCCAGCACATGTGCTGAAGAATAAGACAACAAAGTTGGAGCTGTTGGACAATTAAGACCCATATCGTCACTATTTGTAAAAGACATTGTGGTTTTGTACAAATTAACTATGTGACAATGGAAATTGCTATTTTATCATTTTGTAATTAGATTACTTGAATATATAAATGATAAAAGTCCTTATGATTAGTTCCGGATTAATAAGATATGAGACGATATCAATCCACAAAGGTTTAATCATTAAATATCCATAGTCGTAGTATTATCGAGACTGTACATCGATAATACGGAATAGACTAGTATTGCACTTGTGCGCGTTGTGGGAGCATAACGGCATAGTTCTCATATATTTAAGTATTGGATACTTATGAAAGTGTGATAGGAGGTTGTGTTTACCGATGGTACGGGAATAGCTTCGCTCTAGATAGACCCCGTGGAATCCCATTGGTAGTATGACTATGTGTCTATGGGAATCTGCATCATGGTAGGTGCATTTAGTCTTAACTTGAGACTTGCATCGCCAGTACTTGCGACAATCAATACGCTTTGGTTTTGGTCGTCCGGGACTTTAACAGGTTCTGTGTACGCCTCTTTTGGGTTTATTGAGAATCGTAGTGTATTGGGTGTGATGTCAAGACGGAAGTATCACTTCAGTCATATGGAGATGATGATCACGCATGGATACATAACTGATTCTCTATTATGTTGCAACTATCGGGATAATATGACAAGGTCATGATTATCCGATTATAGAGACTAGTTGCTTATGATCCGATATATGCTTCGTACGGGGCATACACTATTCCAGCCACAGGCTTTGCATGTGACATCAGATACTGGATCGCAATACGCAATACTACATATACTACGCCTGTCGCCTGTTATAGATTATATATTCCTTAAAGAATATTTCTGGAGAATTGGGTAGGCACGACGCTTTGCTAGAAGCCAACCATGTCTTGTAAATCGGTAAGAACGTGGTACCAGGTACGCACGTGTTCGGATAGTCTGACGACCAGATTTACTGCCAACATATCCAGGGATCTCATGGGTCGCTTCCCAAAGATTCACCGATGACGTTTGACTCGAACAGAATTAATCTGGGATTAATTATTAGAGAGAGAAAATTATTTAGGATTAATTACGGCGAGAATTTATCTGGGATAAAATTCAATTAATAGAGAGAGAACGATTAATTTGGAATTAATCGATTAAATAATATATTCGATATATTAAATGAAATTAGATTTCATAATGGAATTAAAATTGGATTTTAATTCGGGCGAACGAGATAATTTAGAATTAATTCGCAAGCGACTTTCGTAATAATTTTGCGAGACATTATTAGTTAATTAAATTTGATTTAATTACGTCGCAATGGAAAATTCGTTAATTCAGAATTAACGAACCTGAGCTCGGAATGTGTTTGCGGGCCCACTCGGATTTTGAATCAAGTGGGGCCCACACAAGTCACATCACCTAATCTATCTCATCACCTTTTGGTTGATGAAAGTAGTTAGTTATTGGTGGCTTGTTCAACACACAAGTGTGAAAGGCATGAGTGACCTTTACCAAATCTTGGATTTGGTATATCATTTTTTGTTTTTTGAAAATCAAAATAAGTCACACAATTCATCCTCTCATCTCTTCTCTCAACCGAAACTCTCCCTCTCTTTTTCTTGCATTTGCCGAGACTTACAAAGAACTAGGGAAGACTTTTGTTGCAAATTTCTTCCATAGCTAGCACTAAAAAAGTCATTCAAAGGTGATAGGGAAACATCCATTGAGTTTGGAATCTCATTCACCAAGCTTAGAGCTCAACATACAAATCAAGAGGAGCTTGTAGCACTTCAAATGAGCAAAATTTTTGTTCTCAACACATCCACACAACCGATCAAAGTGAGTATAATTTCCGCTATATTTCTTTGAGTATTCACACATGTTTTATGCTTAAATGATCTTGGGATTGACCTTAGAAATCCAACAATGGTATCAGAGCCTATTTAAGCATGAAATGAATTAGGGTTCATAATCTTGAATTTGGGTATTTTTGCTTGGAGCATGATTTTATCAAATTGATTATTTGAGTATGCTTAGATTATGATAACTTAGAGTTATGCATGATTAATTTTATGAAAAAATTGATTAGATAATTTTCCCAAATATTTTGGCTTGGCCGAATGTAATGAACCCCAAGCTCATGGTGATTTTGATTTTTTAAGACCATTAGATGTGTTTAAAATGCTTAGATATATTGATTTGTGATTTAATTGGATTGAAATCAAAATTGATAAATATATCCTATGATTGCCGTGAGCTTAGAGAGCATGTAATGACTTGATTTTGTTTCAATAATGTTGGACATGTATTGAAAATAATAAAGCATGATTAATTAATTAATTGGTGTTTTGGAAATGTTAATTTAAATAATTAATTATGGCTATACACTTTAATTAAATAAATTGTGATATTTGGAATATTAGAATTTAATTAATTAGGCTTAATTTGGAATTGGGCTAAAATTGTTATATTTGGGCCTAATGGGCTTGGTTGGGCCAAGTTGGTTTAGGACAATTAGATTGGATCCAAATTGGGCCTAAAACCATTCCGTTAAGTCCAAATATAATAAATGAGCCTTTTAAATTTAATTGGGCCTAATGAACCAAAATTAATTTTTATGGCAAATAGGGTGATTCCTTAATTGGGCCTTGACATTTGGGTTTGACCCATATTGGCCAAAGCTCATGCCTTATGAAATTAATTAAAAGCCCATTAGACTTTAAATTAAATTGACATTGAATGTTAATTGGACTTTGAGACCCATTAAGATTAGATTTAGAATCTAAATCGTAAAGACACATTAAAAGTGTAATTATTTAATTTGGAATTAAATAAAGAATTAGTATTGAATACAAATTAAATTGGATTTAAAATTGTAGTTAGATATAATTAGAGAATACACACTTTGAGTACTTATTCTCAAACGAGTTGGACTCGGTAAATCAAATCGTTGTTTGAACATTGGATGATCACTCAATTCAAAGATTAATTAATTGGATTAGATTGATTGAATAACATTCTTTGTGTGAATACATGGATGTATTGTATGAATAATGTATATCAGATGTATATTACATGGGTGAGGGCAATTTTGGAAATTGTTGTAATAAATTTAGAATTTATTAAATTGGACGTGCTTGTCCAGCCTTTATCTCTTGACTATTTGTAATTCTCTTCTCATCAATTCCCCTCAATGTTAATGATGTTTCTTTATTGTATTATGTAATTGGGTTGAAGTTAGAATGATGCTAGACGGGGAGAGGAAAATGAAGTGATTTGTTCTAGGAACAATTTGTGAGATATCCATCCGCATATCATTATTATTTTATTTATTGCGCCTTATTATGCTTTTAGAATACATGCTTAAGGGTGTATGATGAGACCCAATCAAAGATAATTAATTGGTTGCCAATTACGCGAAAAAACCCTCAATCAAATATTAAGCGCTTTCCTTCCATTGAGTGATTCATTCTCAAGATCCAAGATTGGCATTGGTTTGTTGGCCAAAGTCAAGACCCTTATCCATCGCGAATGTGTTTGAATCATGAAAGATTTGTTCCATATCGCATGTCTTGGGCAAGTTGTGATTTGTTGGCCAAACTCAAGGTCACTTCTTGTTCATCGACATGGATTACGAAATTTTCCAAGGTCAATGGGTCCCGCTTAACTGGAATCATTAAGCTTGTTGAGCCAAAGCCAAAGCTTAGTTGATTTAGAGGAAAAAGTTAGGAAAATATATTGGATATATTGGCATATATATTGTATATATGTTTCGGACTTGGAGGTCCACCTACCAGATCTAGGAATTGGATGAGATCCAATTGATCTTAGAGATCTACCTAGTTAAATATCATACAGCTTGTTGGCCAAAGTCAAGGTTGTGTGTTATTTAACGGGATTCTAGCCCACTAGGAAACTAGGTTTCCCGAGTACTCAACAGAGGGTTAGAGGCTCGCCGAAAAATAATGGGAGGCTAGTATTGAATTTGCAATTTCGTTCAAATACTTGCCAAATACACGCTTTCAAATTATTTCGTCATTTTAAATATTTATTAGTTGGACTAATATTCTATTATTTTTCTTGTAACAGTTGGACTGTACCCAAAAATCGTTAATTGAATAGTTAGACTATTGCAATTAAGATGGCTGGAAAGATCGGAGTTAGAGACATTTGTTGGGGCAGTTGTGGAACCCCTAGGGTCGGATCGGTGCCCCGGGCAGCGGAAATGGGTCTAACTCATGGATATCAAGTATGAGTGTAATTTTAAATCATTTGATGAAATACTATATTCCATCACGAGTGTATAGGAAAAAACCGGGACTGAATCGGAGTCCGAAAACTTCAAAACGAACAAAAACAAAATTACCGTGCCCGTACATGAGTACGCGCGTGCTACAGGTACTCAGGTCACTTTTTTTTTTTTTTTTTTTACTCAGGTCACTGGAACACACTTTCCAGTGAGCTGATGCAATTAGGGTCTATTACCCTAATTGCTTCCGGTCTTCCCTAAACACTTAAAAACACCCAAAAATAATTTTTAATTTCAAAACCAACATAAACACATATTATAGAATAAAAATCGAATTTTTCAAAATATCAAATATTTTTCCAAAAACATAAATTTATTCTAAATACGCATTAGCGTAAATTTTGAATCCAATGCACAAACCATTTTAGAATCCCAATACGAAATGTCCCGTGAACAATTCTAGTCCACCTAAATGTGGTCAAGTGAATCTAGAATTGTAGCCATAACTCTAAGCTTTAATCTAGAGTTCCAAACTCTAATTAATTGTTCCATGTCCAACATGAATATTTTTGACCTAATTACAAACATGTTGTGTTTATATTTCTAAAGTATCATAACACAATTTATTAGCCTTATTCAACATTAAGCTATGTGATCATGCATCTAATACACAAATAAACATAGCTTTGGAGAAGATCAAACATTACCTAGTAAGCTTGATGCAAGATCCAATCTACTTCTCCTTGTTGAAATTATTGAAGAACCTCCAAGGTGTGCAAGCTTGACTTCAAGATCCAATCTTGTTTCCAATGCTTCCAAGCTTCACTTCAAGATCCAATCTTGATTTCTCCTAAATGAAATGTTGTAGAGACCTCACAAGCTTCTCTAAACACTTCTCTAACTTAGGCTAATCTCTCAAGAATTTGCTTATGCTTGTATTTGAACTTGTAATTAAAACATTCCTAAAGCTTGCTATTTATAGCAAAACTTAGGCAATTTTTAATTAATAAAAGTTGTAATCAACTTTTAAGTGGGCTTAATCTAATTTTTCCAAATATGTATAATTAGGTGTGACTAATCTCCATTGTCTCCCACTTAGATTTAATTCAATTAAATCAAGCCAAGGATTAGGAAATGGATTAGTTAAATGTTTGCCACCTTGATTTAATCCAATTAAATCAAGCCAAAACCACCTATTATTACATACTTACAATTACCATAATATCCTCAAATGGTAGAGATAATTATGATTTTACAATTAAGCCCTTGTGTAATTATTGAATTAATCCAATTAGGTCAAAGTAAATAATCAATGTTATCCAATAACACTTGATTATCTTAGTTGATAATTATAATATCGAATATTATATTTTATAAAAAATAATTGGCTACCCAAGTGCTCAACGAGTACACTTCATATTGGGACTCTCTAAGTTCAGATACGTTCGTCATATAAGCCTAGCTAATATGTACGCAATTCGGCCACCTCTGAATTCGCGAAGAACACGAACGACCTTTCTGAACTATACAAGTCGAGGTCATCACATATGTTTAACAATCCCTCCGTCGTAGGCTATCCGAGTTGTGCTTAGGAAACATAGAATATACCGTCAAGTTTCCAGGACGCACATCTCATGTCGACATGTCCACGATTCTTCATAACTGATGCGATCCACCCTAGGTGATCGACTTTGGCCAAAGATTTAAGAATCATGACTTTACTAACATGGATACCTAAACCCCTTATGGTACACATACGGGCCGACATATCCTATCTTGCTTCGCACTTGATTACTGTTTGTATCGGTCCACACCCAACGAACATCTAGATGCCATACCATGAAAGATTTCTGACATACATGGCATCTAAGTGTGGAAGATCTCACACAAAATCAATGCTATCATATAGTCAAAGGATTACATATGCTACTCGACTCGAGGAGATTCCTATTGACGATGGTGTGTACTTCCAACTATTAGGAATCACCAATGAGTCATTCAGTATTCGCTCCAACGAATATCCACATGTCTATACGAGTTTCCAAAACTCATGGTACATCGCGTTAAACCATTGGAACTCCAATTCCAATATACGACATGTGCTAGTCTTCTAGGTTATAGGAATTCGACTGTATTCCAAAACCAACGACTATGAATATTTACTTTAAGAATAGTTTACACCTAGTGTCAAAAGGTCGATGTCATTCTTAGCATAACGATACATCAATTTAATATGCGTAATGACAATACTATTAATAGGGTATGAAATGAAAAATATAGTTATTTTATTAATAAATAATAAAATGTACAATTCTGATTGGCACTCCAAGCACCAACTCCATCAACATTATCATGGGCGAAAATGTCTTTAATGGTGTGAACTTTCCTGACTGGGATATGAACCTCATGATTGTCCTGGGGGCTGAGAGGATGCTCTATACGATATAGAGACCTCTCGGGCCTAAGTCCGAAAATGAGCAACCGCTTGAGCTTGAGCTTTGGAAGACTCATAACGATGACAACTCAACTGCTCAATCCGTCATGCTCGCTGCGATGACCCCTCAATTTCGTCGCCAAAATAAGGGATTGGATTCCTATACTATGATGGCAAAAATTGAAAGACCTTCATCGATCTAACCTTAGATCGCAAAAGTATGAATTGCAGAAGAATCTCTTTCGCTCTCGAATGTCAGAGGGTACATCTGTCGAGCCCCATGTGTCACAGATGATTGCTGACATTGAACAGCTGGGTCAGCTAGGCATAACCTTTGAGGCTGAGACTTCTATAGATTTGATCTTGCAGTCTCTTCCTGACAGCTGGAGCGGGTTCATCATGAACTACAATATGATGAACCAAGACCATACTATTGGAGAGTTTTTGGCAATGTTGCGTGAAGCATAAAGAGAGCTTTTTAAGGGCAAAAATCGCAAGACGCACTTCGCTTCAACATCTCAGTCTCCCAAGGCTTGGCCGAAGGCTACTGGAGGTGTAAAGAAGAAGAAGAAGAAGGGCAATGCCAAATCGTCAAAGTCTTCTAGGAAGGCAAATGACAAATCCCAATATGTATGCCTGCAATGTGGCAAACAGGGTCACTGGAAGCGTGACTGTCGTGAGTACAAGACGCACATGAAGGAAATCAAAGCGGGCAAGGCACCGGCTTCATGTATGTTTGTTATAGAAATAAACATGTCTACTTCTAGTTTTAAAAATTGGATTTTTGATTCTGGTTGTGGTACTCATATATGTACTGATGTGCAGGATCTGCAGATTAGCATGAGACTGGCCTCATGGGAGATTGATCTACGAGTTGGAAACGGGACCATGGTCGTTGTCTTGGCTGTAGGGACTTATATTTTGGAACTGCCCTCGGGGCATGTACTAAACTTATCAGACTATTATTATGTACCTAGTTTGACTAGGAATATTATATATGTATCTTTATTAGCCCAATGTGGGTATACTTTTGTTTTTAGAAACACTGGGTGTTTTATGTATAAAAATGATATGGAGATATGCAGTGCTGATGTGAATAATGGTCTTTATATTTTGAATATAAATCAATCTCAAACATATAATGTAACAAACAAAAGGCTTAAACTAAGTAACAAAGATGAAACTTATATGTGGCATTGTCGTCTGGGACACATTAACAAGACTCACATATCCACCATTTCGAAGAGTGGGTACTTGGACGAATTTGATCCAAATTCATATGACGTCTGTGAATCTTGTTTATTAGGCAAAATGCCTAAAATACCTTTTAGCGGTAAATGTGCACGTGCCACCAAACTGTTAGCCCTCGTTCATAGTGGCGTATGTGGGCCCATGTCTAGCCAGGCTAGAGGTGGATATGAATACTTCGTAACCTTTACGGATGATGCATCGCGTTATGGTTATGTGTATCTTATGAGACACAAGTCGGAAACCTTTGAGAAATTCAAAGAGTTTCGACACGAAGTAGAAAAACAGACCGGGAAAAGTATTAAAACATTACGGTCGGACCGTAGTGGAGAATACTTGAGTAATGAGTTTCTCGATTACTTGAAAGAGTATGGTATTATTTCACAGTGGACTCCTCTAGGAACACCGCAATTAAACGGTGTTTCCGAACGGAGAAACCGAACTTTGTTGGACATGGTAAGGTCGATGATGAGTCGCACTGAGCTACCTATTTCCTTATGGGGATATGCATTGAACAGTGCAATACTTATTTTGAATAAGGTTCCGTCAAAGTCTGTTCAACAGACTCCGTATGAAATATGGACAGGAAAGAAACCGGGGTTTCTCATTCTTGAAGATTTGGGGTTGCTGGGCATACGTTAAACGTTTGGATGGTACCAAACTTGAACCCAAATCGGATAAGTGTCTATTTGTAGGTTATCCTAGGGAAACCAAAGGATATTACTTCTTCAACCCACAAGAGAACAAAATATTTGTTGCTCTACATGCGGTTTTCCTTGAGAATGAATTCCTAAATGCAGTGGTAAGTGGGAGGAAAGTGGAACTCGATGAAAATCGGAGTGATACTGTTCCTAGCACCGATTCCTTAACGGAACATGAACAATTCATCAGGGATGAGACTGTACCACAATATTTGAATACACAAGAATCGCATAGATCAGAGAGAGTCAGAAAATAACCTGAGAGGCATGGGTTTCTGATATCACCTCATGTGGATATTAATCTTATTGAGGAAGACGAACCAGCTACGTATGAGGAAACGATACAAGGTATCGACTCCGGTTTATGACAAGATGCCATGAAATCCGAAATGGATTCCATGTACACCAACCAAGTTTGGACACTGGTTGATGCACTAAAAGGCGTAAAGCCTATTGGTTGCAAATGGGTCTTCAAGAAGAAGACCGACATGGATGGCAGCATACAAACATACAAAGCTAGGCTTGTAGCGAAAGGGTATCGTCAACGACATGGTGTCGATTACGACGAAACTTTTTCACCAGTTGCCATGATTAAATCCATTCGGATAATGCTTGCTATTGCTACATATTTCGATTACGAAATATGGCAGATGGATGTCAAAACCGCTTTCCTTAACGGAAACCTTTTGGAGGATGTTTATATGCAACAGCCTGACAGTTTTGTCATACCAAAACATGCAGACAAGGTTTGCAAGTTAAATCGATCCATTTATGGATTGAAGCAAGCATCGCGTTCTTGGAACCAATGTTTTGATGAGATCATAAAAGAATATAATTTCATTCAAAACGAGGATGATCCTTGTGTATATAAAAAGGTTAGTGAGAGCGCACTGACATTCATTGTCCTTTATGTTGATGATGTATTGCTTATTGGCAATGACATTCTCATATAACAATCGGTGAAAGTTTGGCTTTCATTAAAATTCTCCATGAAAGATCTGGGAGAAGCAGCCTTTATTCTGGGAATAAAGATCTACCGGGATAGATCTAGAAAGCTGCTTGGACTCTCCTATAGCACGTACATTGACAAAGTGTTGAAGAGATTCAACATGGAACAGTCCAAGAGGGGACTGTTGCTAGTGTCACATGATGTCACTCTATCTAAGGACATATGTCCTAAAACTCAAGATGAGAGAGACAACATGAGTCAGATCCCGTTCGCTTCGGCAGTCGGATCGATCATGTATGCCATGATATGTACGCGACATGTTGTCTCCTATGCTTTGAGCATGTGTAGTCGCTATCAGGCGATCCAGGTGATGGTCACTGAGTTGCGGTTAAGAACATCCTTAAGTATCTTAGACGAACTAGGGATGCGTTCTTAATCAATGGAGATGGAGAACTTGAGGTAACTAGGTTTACCGATGCAAGTTTCCAAACCGATAAAGACGAATGTAAGTCGCAATCTGGGTACATATTTTGTTTGAACAACAGAGCAGTAAGCTGGAAATCTTCCAAGCAAGAGACTGTTGCCGATTTAACAATAGAAGCAGAATATATTGCTGCAGCTGAAGCAGCAAAAGAGGCAGTTTGGATCCGTAAATTCCTAATTGGATTAGGAGTAGTTCCGTTAGCAGCTGAGCCCGTTCCATTGTATTGCGACAATAACGGGGCTATAGCGCAGGCTAAAGAACCACGATCTCATCAACGATCCAAGCATGTTCTTTGACGTTTCCATCTGATTCGTGAGATCATACATCGTGGTGATGTGAAGATCGAGAAGGTCGCATCAGATGATAACATTACAGATTCGCTGACGAAAGCTATTCCTCAGCAAAAGTTTGAGCGACATGTACATAGTTCAGATGTTAGATACTTGAATGACTGGTTATAGGCCAAGTGGGAGATTGTTGGTCAATTATGACCCATAGCGTCACTATTTGTAAAAGACATTGTGGTTTTTGTACAAATTAACTATGTGACAATGGAAATTGCTATTTTATCATTTTGTAATTAGATTACTTGAATATATAAATGATAAAAGTCATTATGATTAGTTCCGGATTAATAAGATATGAGACGATATCAATCCACAAAGGTTTAATCATTAAATATCCCTAGTCGTAGTATTATCGAGAGTGAACATTGATAATACGGAATAGACTAGTATTGCACTTATGCGCGTTGTGGGAGCATAACGACATAGTTCTCATATATTTAAGTATTGGATACTTATGCAAGTGTGATAGGAGTTTGTGTTTACCGATGGTACGGGAACAACTTCGCTCTAGATAGACCCCGCAGAATCCCATTGGTAGTATGACTATGTGTCTATGGGAATCCACATCAGGGTAGGTGTATTTGGTCTTAACCTGAGACTTGCATCGCTAGTACTTGCGACAATCAATACACTTTGGTTTTGGTCGTTTGAGACTTTAACAGGTTCTGTGTATGCCTCTTTTGGGTTTATTGAGAATCGTAGTGTATTGGGTGTGATGTCAAGACGGAAGTATCACTTCAGTCATATGGAGATGATGGTCACACATGGATACATATCTGGTTCTATATTATGTTTCAACTATCGAGATAATATGACAAGGTCATAATTATCCGATTATAGAGACTAGTTGCTTGTGATCCGATATATGCTTCGTACGGGGCATACACTATTCCAGCCTCAGGCCTTGCATGTGACATCAGATACTGGATCGCAATACGTAATACTATGTATACTACACCTGTTATAGATTATATATTCCTTAAAGAATATTTCTGGAGAATTGGGTAGGCACGACGCTTTGCTAGAAGCCAACCATGTCTTGTAAATCGGTAAGAACGTGGTATCGGGTACGCACGTGTTCGGATAGTCTGACGATCAGATTTACTACCAACATATCCAGAGATCTCATGGGTCGCTTCCCGAAGATTCACCGATGACGTTTGACTCGAACAAAATTAATCTGGGATTACTTATTAGAGAGAGAAAATTAATCTAGGATTAATTACGGCGAGAATTTATCTGGGATAAAATTCAATTAATAGAGAGAGAACGATTAATTTGGGATTAATCGATTAAATAATATATTCGATATATTAAATGAAATTAGATTTCATTACGGAATTAAAATTGGATTTTAATTCGGGCTAAGCGACTTTCGTAATAATTTTACGAGGCATTATTATTTAATTAAATTTGATTTAATTACGTCGCAATGGAAAATTCGTTAATTCAGAATTAACGAACCCGAGTTCGGAATGTGTTTGCGGGCCCACTCAGATTTTGAATCAAGTGGGGCCCACACAAGTCACATCACCTAGTCTATCTCATCACCTTTTGGTTGATGGAAGTAGTTAGTTGTTGGTGGCTTGTTCAACACACAAGTGTGAAAGGAGTGAGTGACCTTTACCAAATCTTGGATTTGGTATATCATTTTTTGTTTTTTGAAAATCATAATAAGTCACACAATTCATCCTCTCCTCTGTTCTCTCAACCGAAACTCTCCCTCTCTTTTTCTTGCATTTGCCGAGACTTACAAAGAACTAGGGAATACTTTTATTGCAAATTTCTTCCATAGCTAGCACTAAAAGAGTCATTCAAAGGTGATAGGGAAACATCCATTGAGTTTGGAATCTCATTCACCAAGCTTAGAGCTCAACATACAAATCAAGAGGAGCTTGGAGTACTTCAAATGAGCAAAATTTTTATTCTCAACACATCCACACAACCGATTAAAGTGAGTATAATTTCCGCTATATTTCTTTGAGTATTCACACATGTTTTATGCTTAAATGATCTTGGGATTGACCTTAGAAATCCAACAGCAGCCACGTTCTCAGATGTGCCTATTTGTAGGCTATCCTAAGGAGACTAGGGGTGAATAAAACTTACTCGCTAGTAGCCATGCTCAAATCCATCCGCACTCTTTTATCCATTGCCGCATATTATGACTATGAAATTTGGTAAATGGATGTCAAGACTGCATTCTTGAATGGAAATCTTGATGAGTGTATCTATATGGTACAACCAGAAGGGTTCATACCCCAAGGTCAAGAGCAAAAGGTTTGCAAGCTGCAAATGTCCATTTATGGACTTAAGCAAGCATCTCGATCTTGGAACATAAGACTTGATACCACGATCAAGTCTTATGACTTTGAGCAGAATGTTGATGAGCATTATGTATACAAGTGCGTCATTAATGGGAAAATGGTTTTTCTTGTTTATACGTCGATGATATTTTACTAATTGGGAATGATGTAAAGATATTATCGGATGTGAAAACTTGGCTAGCTAACCAATTCCAAATGAAAGATTTGGGAGATGCCAATTATGTTCTTGGGATTTACATACTTCGGGATCGCTAGAAACGACTGTTAGTTATGTCTCAGGCATCATACATCGACAAGGTACTTGTGCGATTTGGAATGCAGAATTCCAAGAAGGCAACTTGCCTTATCGATATGGAATTCACTTGTTTAAGAAACAGTCTCCTAAGACACCTCAAGATGTTGAGGAAATGAGACATATCCTATATGCCTCAGCAGTTGGTAGTCTTATGTATGTTATGCTATGCACGAGACTGGACATCTGTTTTGCAGTGGGAGTACTCAGTAGGTTTCAATCTAACCCAGGATTGGATCATTGGGTGGCTGTGAAATACGTTCTCAAGTATCTTAAGAGAACGAGAAATTATATGCTTGTATATTCCAGTGAGGATATGATCCTAAAGGGATATATGGACTTTGATTTTCAGACAGATATCGATTCTAGGAAATTAACATATGGATCAGTGTTTACCATAGATGGTGGGGCTATAATGTGGAGAAGTGTATAGCAATCTTGCATTGCTGACTCCACCATGGAGGCTGAGTATGTAGCAACTTGTAAAGCAGTTAAAAAAGCAGTCTGGCTGCATAAATTCTTGGGAGATCTGGAAGTTGTTCCAAATATAGATAAACCACTCACACTTTATTGCGATAATAATGGTACATCAGCGAATTCAAAAGAACCAAGAAGCAACAAGAAGGGAAAGCTTATAGAGAGGAAAATCATCTCATCAGGGGGATAGTGCAAATAAGAGACGTTACTGTCACAAAGATTGCATCCGAAGAGAACCTGGCTGATCCGTTTACTAAGATCTTGTCGGCTAAAGTGTTTGAAGGTCACCTAGATGGTCTAGGATTACGTGACATATCCCATTTGTTCCATTGCAAGTGAGAGATTGTTGAGATATATGCCATAAAGCTTCATGTAATGTAAACAACCTTATACGTTTTGAAATAAAATGATGCATTATTCATTTATCAAAATGTTTGTTTAAATTTCGCATATTGTAAATTATCTTGATTACCCTAGATTACTTATGTGTCTTCAGACTTAGTGTATGAGTGTCATACACAAGAGGATTTAAGTCTGAAGTTAGTAATCTTAAATAGTCCATAGAAAACAAACAAAGCGGGTACTTTGTTTGTGGTTTATCTATAGCTGCGGTCCATTCTATATTTGTATGACGACCTTGATCCGAGATCGTCCATGTAGAGACATGAGAATGAAGGCACCTTGTATGATGTGATCATATAGGACTGGACCCAGATGGAAATGACTTTCTTATAATATCTGTTAAATAAAGAAATTCATTTCAATCTACTAGATGGTCATATATGGATTGATCTTAATCCTGAGTGTACTACGAACTCCTGCATGACAGGCTATGTCTTTTGATTTACAAAGGTGAGGTTGGTGTAGCAGTCCCGACCAATAGCTATGTACTTTGGGGGCACGGTCTGTTGTGTAGCTGGGAACGTTTTACATAAATATGGAGTTCACTCATTCTTGCGAGAAGTAGATAAGTATCTTCCTTAAGGGGTTGATTTGATACTTGAACGGTTAGAGCGCTTAAGTCTTTCTATTACGAATAGAAAGATTAAAATTCATAATGGTTATTAATAAATCGTTCATTAGAGAATCAATGATACTTAAGGTATAAATAATTAGAGGGGTATAACTGATATTATGACCCAGCTCTAATTACGAGATACTCGTGAATGGTCAATTCATATGTAGTGACTATATCGATGGACACCGACTTGGTTCGGCTTAATATATCATCTGCGACAACGAGAGTACAACTTTGAGTTTTTAGTGGAATAACCCGAAGTTAATAATTTAGAATATTTAATTAAGAGCTTAATTGATATTTCGAGATTATTGGAGCTCGGAACCGTAGGTCTATTTGGTCCCCGTGCTAGCTCGATATACTATAGCGGATTTAATATAATTCGATAGTCCAATTATATATTCACAAATGTATAAATATTATTAATATGATTAATAATATTATTTTGTCACACTTGAAACTTTATATTAAAAGTTAATATATGATTTTATTAAATATATGATATTTAAACACATGTATTAAATTATATAAGATATAATTTAATGTAAGGTCAAATTAGGAATTCCAAATTTATTTAATGTAAGGTCAAATTAGGAATTCCAAATTTTTGGGTTTTGGAAACCCTTAGGTTTATTTTGGAAGTTACACCTTTTAATATGGTATTAACTTTTTGTTTTTGTAACATATTTTATCTTTATGGAAAGTAAATATGTTGTTACAAAAATTTTGAAATTAAACCTAGCTTGGCCGAATTTGAGAGTAGTGGAAAAGAGAATGGTTTGTTTTTGTTTTGGAAATAATTACCCTAGGTATAAAAAGGAATATTTTTATTTTATTTTATTTTATTGCCTAAGCTCTCATTCTCTAACCCTAGCCTCCATCTTCTTCTTCTCCAAATCCTCTCAAGTTATAGAGAAAACAAAAAGAATAAAAAATAAAAAATAAAATAATAAAAGTTGTTGTGTGACATTAATCTCTAAATATTTTAGGGATTGATTTTGTGAGTCTAGCCTACACTAGTTTCCGTTGGTAACGAGATATAGCTCGGAAGAATTTGTGGTGTCGAAACAAAAATCATTATTTCCATCTTATATTACTCACGACAATGAGGTTTTATTTTGCTCACTGCCGCCCCTTTACTTGGTATTGGTGAAACGAAACTCGGTTTGGTTTCGTTTTAATCCAGTTTTTTTGGGGAACATTTTATGGTATTTTGGGGCTGTGTTGGGGTTGTTTTCAAGTGAAAAATCAGAACCGAAACATAGCCACTGTCCACGCATTTCAGAAGCTGTTTCAGCAGTGCATTGGGCGCATATCAGGTCTAAAACAGTGAAATTTTTGTGCGGCTGTTTGGGGACTATTCCGAGGCTGATTCGGGGCTGAAATTTTATCAAAAACAGTAGCAAAATTTCAGTGGTATTGCTGGTCACATTCAGCCACTTAAAGGGAAATGCAGAAAAAAATTTCAAGTCCGATCCGTGTGCCTAAGCCACTTCCATGCGCAAGGAAAACGATTCCTACAGCTCGGGCCCCTCTGTCTGACCTCTCATCTTCACAAGGATCTTGGACTTTTATCTGCTGAGTGTAAAACCCACTTTACCATTCCTTGGGATTCTGACTTCTTGGGGGTGAAAAACCACCATCAACATTGTATTTACAATAGTATGAGCCTTTATATAAGTTATATATCAAACTAAAATGTGGAAGAAATTATACTAATAAGAATATATAATAAAATCTCAAATCCTAAGTATTCTAGGAATCATATCTTGGAGATATTATTTCCTTGACACTGTTTATATAATAAAGAGATATTATTTCTTTAAGACAGACAAGCCCAACAAATATTCCAGGAGCTACAACTCGTTCAGCAGCTTCTCTGTCATCAAACTTGGAGATGCATTGCAGTAGAAAAACAAATACATTTAGTCTAAAAAATGTGATTACTAAATCCATAAATTATAAATAGCAAAATAAATTTATTCACATTGAGCACTGCATTTTGACCTTATCATTATGGTTATCATATTCCTATACATTTTCATGATCTTCATCCATGACATCATCGGTAAAATATCTGTCACCTCTAATAAGTCGCTCAAACTGAAAAAATTAAATAATTAACATTTAATTATTTTCCATATAATACGCCATGATATACAAAAAAGATCAATACTGACCTATTCTACTCATTGGGGGATATAGGTAAAATAAGGCCGCACAAATGTCCAATACAGAGTAGTTTTCTCTCATAGTTATGGGTGTCGATACTTGTTTTTATGTAACTGGAAAATGAAGAGAACATAATTTAGAAAAACAATTAAAAATATTTAATGCTAACTAATGGTATGTAAATTAATACCTCATCATCAGGTTTATTAAGTAAACCCATTATAGTCATATCTATCGGTTGCCCATGCAACGTCCACCTTCTGATGCAGGGATAAAGACGATCGCCTTTGATTGCATATTCTGAAGCCACAATTCCAATAACTTCAAATATCCACGCCTATATGTAATGACTTTAGAAAACAAAACTCAAACACAATTTGTCCAAATAGATAAATTCTCTACATAGTAGTATTATTTGGAATCCAAGACAGAAGCCATAAAAATAATATTTTTCCTTCATGCACTACGCTTTGAATTTATTGGCTTTACCTACTAGAACTTTATTGCTTGGTCACAAACAATATCCCATATCAAGGTACCCCGTGGAATATTATTGAAGTAATCTAAATCTTCCACCGCTTCCATAAATTCTAGTTGTATCTGTCTCTTATCAGGTTGCGCAAACAATACTCGATCAACAAAGTAATACAAAGTTATTTTTAATATATTAGAGTTTGGAATCTTTGTGAAATCAAACTGGAGGAGCTTTGTGTCTAGGTCAATATGTCTTCCATACATTACATCGACAAAGTAGTTGTCTCAAATGTCGAATGTATCACCATAAATCTGAACGGAAAAACTAATACGAAGACTTGTGATCACACACCATTCCCGAATTGATAACCTTATTAATTTCCCGCCGAAACGGAACCATAATTGAGATCTCATCTTACTTTTTGTTTGCACAATAAGTTTAAGCAAAATGTTGTTCAATATCATTCATTTGAAATCTGTATTACTTTTCAAGAAATGACCGAAAATGGATTTTTTGAACTCTTTAAAAAAAAATTATTGTCATGCCTAAATTATTATCATACAAACATTTTTACGAACACTTGGTATGCGAATCTTATCAACACTATCTCAACACAAAATCTTTACACTTAAAATGATAAATACATAAAAAACACTCACAAAAGACGCACAATGCTAATCTATTTGAAGATTAAAAATAATATGAATTGGATTAGAATACTCACCAAACTAAAAGGTGAAACTTTTTCCAAATAACAACTAAATCGGTAAGTTCAAGCACCAAACCGTCTTCCACCGTCGTCAGAGTACTCTTTTTACCGGAATATTCAGATTTTGTGTGAATATTTTCAATTTTAAATATTAGGGTTTGATGAGTTAAAATGGGGGAGATGATAGATATCTGTATTAAAGGGTAAAATGAGTAGTTTAAGTTGAATTTGATTATTAAATATATTTTTGAAATTGATGGTTTTTTTTTATAATAGATAAAATAAATGGGTTATTTTTGTAAATTTCCCATTGTCAAATTCGTTATCCTCTTAGTCAGATCTGTCTTAATTTTAATTTAATTAATTTTCTTATTATTATTATCATTAAAAATAATAATAATATAACACGAACAAAACTGCACCACTTCCCTTGGGTTATTTTTCAAATCTATTTGGTGCGGGGGCAAACAACGGCAAAAAAAAAAAAAAGCTGAAGACAAGTGGCGGCATCGTCGCCAGCTCAAAGCAACAACAGCAGCGATTATCCTACCGCCACGTTGCACCGCGACACGCCACCCAAAACCCTCCGCGGCCTCAACCAGCCCAAGTGTATTCAGTGCGGCAACGTCGCTCGATCCCGGTTACTATTTTAACCCTTTCTTGCTTCTTTCAATAATTGTTTCTGTTTACTTTCTTGGCATAATTTGTGAACAAGAGTATATTTTGGTTCAAAATTGATTTCAAAATCAGCCAAAACTGAACTCTCTGTCTCAAATTAGATGGTAATAAATAGAAATTCTTCACAAATTCTCGTGTTATGAAATAAGTTAGTAGAATTGGGGAAATTGCATTGCGATATAAATTATAATTCAGTATTGATTGAAGTATACATTTGGGTATATTAGTTTGTTATGGTGGCAGTCAAGCAATTGTTATGTTGGCTGCATGGTTCTTGGATTTGTTTTTGATGTTTTTGAGAATATAGATTAAGTATGAAATATCATGATATTATAAGCATGAAAGCATCAGTTACCTTGTTCTATTGCTCAGAGATGTTTGAGGAATTCAATCTTTTCTTCTCGTAATGGTTTGGATTACCTGTGCAGGTGCCCATACCAGTTTTGCAAGAGTTGCTGCTCAAAAGCGCAAAATCCGTGCTACATTCACGGTCTGCATTTTCAACTGGATTCTTTTGATAAGTTTTGTCTGTTCTCTCCAAATTTTTCGGTTGCCATACTCTTCCACCCAACAAGTCTCAAATATGTTCTTGACTTACCTTGCTCTTACTGAGAGAGGAGGTGTTATTAGAGCTATAGGCATTGACAAGTTTTATTTAGGCACAAAATATGGAAAAATTAAGGTTTTAGGAGGTCACTTTTCTCTAACATAACTGTTGAATTGAGCATCCTAAGTAGGGTTGTCACTTCAAGTCTTACTCAACTGTTCAGGGTGCTTCTTGGTAGCGACATCATGATTCACCTCGCCTCTTGCAATTTTCTACTCAAATATGAAGATGTTGACACCAGCATGCTTGCAACCTCCTTGAGGCTGATTTCCATAGTTCATTAGGTTTTAAAAAAAAAAACTCTTTCAGTTTTGAACATCTGGATCCCATGCCTAGATATGTGGTTATGACCGATCATTTATTGCATGTTCGGTTGCTTGCTAAGCATATTTATATGCTTCTATTATGTAATGTGTACCGGTTATTGAATTCCTTTACACATAATCTGAAGCAACAGTGAAGTTGAATTGTAAATGGTCATAATGAAATATGACATAAGTTGATTTCTTAGCTAAATCATGAGGCATGATTTTGTTAGGAAACCTGATAATTTTGTGATTTGTACGAAATATCCATGCAACCATCCACACCTCATATATTTTATTTGTAAATATTATCAGTAAGGTGTGGAAATTTCAGAAAGTACATGTTTCTTGTGGAGGAAAGGCAGCATTTTTTAATTGCAAGTTGCAATTAGCTAAGTAAATGCATCATTAAGGAGTAAGTGTTGTGAATTTGAATTCCCCCTTTGTTAGGAGTCGTTTGACGAGAGCTAATCTCTTCCCCCCCCCCCCCTTCATTCGCCCTTGAATTGTTATTATACGTTATCTTCTGGGAAATGCAGTTTTGAAAGCAAATGCAACTTTCCTTGACAAGACACCAACTTCAAGCACTCCTTCAAGTGAGCAGAAGTCAAGTCATGTATCTCCTTCTGGGTAAGTTGTAATTATGAGTTATTCAGACATGCACATGTGCTTCAAGCTTCCAACTACACAGTTATATATCTTTATGCTTCAACTACTTTATATGCATTTAGGTCGCGGTGTAATTATTTAGCTAATCATCATTTCAAACGTAAACCCGGGGATGTAGAGTATGTATTCAATGTGTGGGGTATTGTTTCTATCTTTTTTTGGGCCTCTCGTGTGTTTTCTGTCGTAAGTGTTTCACAAAATGTTTACTTGAGGAGGTATTTTCCTTGAAATCTATTATTGATGGGTCCAATGAGGATGAGTCCTCTGTAGCAAACCCTGATTCGAATTCAGTTGAAGAAGACATTGAGATGACAATTTTGGGAAACTTAGATCAAACCCGACAAGAAGCAAGAACTTTAGGAAGAGGATGCAGCAAATTGTTGATCAGGGATTAAAAAAGCTTCAATAAGAGTTAAGTGACGAGGCTAATGACCTACATGACCAAAATGAACGCGATAAAAGTCCAAAAAAGGCAAAATTATGGTGGTCTCACAGGTCGGAAGCTTTAAGTGATATCATTGACAAGTTGAACAAAGGCCGGAGTGACGAGGATCCCTAGTCTGTCTTGAAGCTGAAATCTCAGCTCCACAATCTGCATACAAAGTCCAGTGAAACTGAAACTCGAGAAGATATGGCATCAGAGGAGCAAACCATGAAGAATGACGTGGCATCGAGAAAATCATCAGGTTATATTTTGCCAAAATTGTTTACTACTAGTCTACTACTGAAACGGATCAAGAAACTATCAATCATGTCAATGCGCATAGATGGGCATAGATGATCTGTGATCCGTGGCAGGATGTCTGACTCAGGAATAGATTTACAAGGATCAGATTCAAAGGTGATAAACCGATTCTCTAATGTTTCGATTTGATATAATGGTTAATATTAGTTCAATCAATATGCATATTGTCTTACATATTCTTAGGCTGAACTTTAGCATAGATTTCTTACTGCCACGATCATGCAATGTGGTGTCCTGAGCTGCATTTCATTGCATTCATCGAGTTTAGGTGTTCTTATTTTTTTTTTTTCTAAATTTATATGCTCCCTTGGTTTATCACTGAAATGCATTCATTAATTCAACTTTGATTAATTCTTTGTGCTGGAATTATACTTGCTAGTATAGTAATATATGTGAAGCCATAAGAAGGTTCTTGTAAACATTTGGGCAGGCTGGATCTGTAGGAACTGGCTGGTTTAACCCAGCACAATTCCTTTGGCCACCTTTGGTCAAATACTCTTAAGGCTACTTTTATCTTTATTTTTCTTAGTTTGACTTTCAATTAGGCCACAATTTAACAGGAAAAAAAATTATGATGATATAAGAAATATTATATATGAAATTGCTTAGGGCAGCCAGAACCAGACTCTTTGGGCTAAACTGTAGCCAGAAAGAGACTTGAAAGCAGACCAGGATATTATTCATACCATGTCCCTTAATTTATGAAAGCTTACTCCATAAATTATTGCCCTTATCTCAAGTCATACTAATAATAATTGTTAAAAAAATGAAAAAAAATAAAGGCCAAAAATTATCCAAATGGGCTTTTTTGAAAAGTTGAGCAAGTCCTTTTCCATTAATTAATTCTCTTTGAAACCAAATCATATTAATTGAGGTGGGTTTTGATTTTGCAAAAGGCACACACCATTATGAGAGAAATTCCCTCCCTCTGAAGTTGGCCTCAAATGAGCTTTTTTTGGAACCATTAAAGCTTTTTGTGTAGATTTCTTAATGGGTACTGCTTTCTTGCTTTCCTTTATTCTCTTCCCAAAACTTCAACACCCACTAAAAAAACTTTCTTAGGCCATTTTCTCTTGAAACAAGGCTGTCAATGCTTTTAATTTCTATGGCTCTACTCATCTCATCATCACCTTTTTCAAGACCCTTTAGTATTTTTAATAATTATGATGCTTCCCTTGTTGATTTTGATTCATTATAGACTAAATTATTAGCCCACCAATATAAGAAAAAAATTAAGTAAATTATCTGAAGGAACAACATATTGGGATTGAAGAAATTTGGTAGATCAAAATCCATTAACTGTCCACCAAAAACCAAAGTGGGGAATTTCATTTCATAATCTAATAACTTTCAATCTTGCCTACTAGAATAGAACAATCAAATTCCTACTTGATAGTATATCCTTGTCTAACAAATTATTCTTAAATTAGCAAATTAATGGATCCACAACAAATGTTGTATCCAATATTTGGTTCTTATGTACGTAATTTTATTATTGTTTTTTCATATAAAGACTATTTTCAATATCTGAATCAGTGACCAACGGATAATAAATTAATATATGATCATATGCTAAATGGTGATTTCATAGCCATTAAAATTTAAAATTGTTTTATTCCTAGTGACTATCAAGAAACCCCAGATGGGAAAGAAAGCATCATTTTTTTTTTCTGTTAAAAAATTATATTTTAAAAAATTCTTCCTCCATGTGTATGTGCAGCCAAGAATCATGGGGGTGGGTTCTTTGGGGTGGTACTGTAAGAACTGTGATTGATGCCATTTTCATGCCACTGGTTTATTTATGGCCTGCAACACTGCAATATTGGTTGAAATTTTAAAAAGCTTTCACAAAAAGTCTTGCTTGCTTTTCTAATTTTAATCTCACTATTCTAAATTTGGCTAATTACCAAACTCTTGCTGAGACTTAATTTGGTTTTTCTGAGCCTGGCCGGTGAAAAATATGGTCGCTCGGGTCAGATTTGATTAAAAAAAAAAGCTTGGGTCCGAAAATTATTATTTAATTATTTAATTAATATATATTTTTAATTTTAAATACATATTCTTATAACTAAATTTTTTAGGTCCACTTAAAAATTTCACTAAAAATATTTAAATTTAAATTTTTATTTTTTAACTATTAAAATAATTTAACTATTATTTTTTTCTAAAAAAAAATATAAAATCTATAGGGCCGAGCCGAGCTCAAGTGTTTTTTTTACCATCTCGATCGCGATTTTATAAATTTAGCACACAAGCGTACGTATCGTTCTAGTAATATAGTGACAAAAGTCGGATATTATATCCACATAAACTTAATATATATCTTATTAGTATCAAGATTAACCTACTTAACTTAAACTAACTAAATTATTGATGAGAGAATTTGATTTAATCGAATTTAATTGAAATTAAACAAAGAACAAGTAACAAACATTGGAGAAAAATCTACGGTTGTAACTCACCTAAATATGCACGCAATTGGTTCAGACATTTTCCATTCAATTGAGTTGTTGTTACTAATTATTAACCTAAGATATTAAATGATTCACAAGTCTCTTTCGATGGTTAGATAAATATATTCAAATTTAAACCAATGAACTATATGTCTATATTAATTAAATTAAACCAAAATTATTATGGTCGGGTTTTAATCTTTGCTACTTATGCCCTTTAGGTATATGTCTATCCCGCAGGGAAATCTATTCAACGAATAAGATCACATGCTATTATCCCCACGGCTAACCCAAATTCACTCCGTCGAGTTTCTAAGGATTTACCAAGCTATTTAATGTTGGCCAAACAAATAAAATATGTGTTCAAGTATAGAGAATAATAAATATCAATGACAAACCCAAAAGAATAAAAATATACAAATTAATTAATAAATATGTTTAAGATTTGTTACAACCCTAAATTTAATGAATTAATTACTCGTAATATTTACTAAAAATCAGTTAATCATTATTTAGGCCAAAAACTCATAAAAGATAAAGTTATAGAGAAAATGCAAGAAAAAAACTCTAGCAGTCCTCGACTTCAATCTCCAACTACGGTTAAAGCTCTTGTTCTTGGCTTGCTATAGGGGTTATTCTATGTTCTGGGACTCCAAAATATGTTATGAGGCTTCACTCTAGGTTTTGTGACGAGCTTATGTTTATATAATAGGTCTTGAGGGTATTTCCTTGTCAAAAATCGGATTCTGGGCGAATTGGGGTCGCATTTTTCTGTGTCGCGACGCACGTTGAGTGTCACGACTCTCCTCTAAAATTGGCGCGCGTCGCGACACTCATGCATGGGCGTCGCGACGTGCCAATTTCTTTAATTCAGTTTGGCAATTGATGTTTCTGACTAAAGTTTGTGCTTAGTCGTGTCTCAACGCGATTCTAGGGTCGGGACGCTCTTTTTAACTCTGAAATAAACACCGATTTGCTCCGTATCTTGACTTTTTATCCCTAGTTAATTTCATTGAGTCGTGATATTATTTTGATTTGTAAAAACGTATACAAAACACATCAATTCGCTCATAAAGCTCGAAATACACATAAATAATCAGATAGAGGGGGCAAAAAATATGTGTATTTTAACCGCTCATCACACCCCCAATTTATTATTTTGCTAGTGCTCGAGCGAAATAAATAAAAATAAAATAAAATAAATTAACCTAAGCCACTTTTGTAGGGATCACGATTGCATTTAACATATCTAACAAGTCTTTAAACCCTTAGGAGGCCCTAGTGGACGAGTTATAGTCTCGTGAGGGCTTACAGTGACGACACCTACAAACTTCATTCACACACACATGCAATCATGCAAAAATAAAGAAACAAATAGAACACTTCTGGTAGGTACACATAATATTGTCCTAAAAAAATGTCTACCAATGAAATCAAAAAACCTTTAAAGTACCCAACGTAACTCAAATCCAAGTTATTGAATAAATCATCTAAGCCAGAGTCACAGTGTGTGTGTAAAAATTTCGGTCACAGTTCAAATCCTAAGAAAGCCAACTCGGTGATTTCGTCTTAAAAATTGGAATCTGATGGGTCAAACCAACCTAGATATCTCAAAAGTGTTATATATTTTCCCATTGAGCTCGATATGGTATGATTTTTTTAAATATTTTGACTTACATCACTCACCTACCATTTAAGTTAGCATTTCTTCTCATGGTGGTCCTAACACTCGCCCATGGGTAGTTTTGCGCTTATCGGTTATATGTGATTTATTTTTTTCTCAAAATATTTTTTTCTGCGCATTTCACCATTTTTCTGCTATAACCATACCATATATCATAAATAATAGCAAACATAGACAGATATCTAAGCAAACAGTTATTCATCGTCAAATAATTTTCTCAACTTGTTACTTTGTCAACTACATAGGTTCATACTGCTAGAAACATACTTTTAAGTGCTTACGAGTCTAACCTAAATCATATACTCAATGCATTAGATAAAAATAAATTGAGCACTTATCGTTTCTAAGATTTCATCTACAAACCAACAAACTCATCATTAGACCATGTTCACTACCTAAGACTAATTTTTTTTTTTTCCGATTTTTCTGATTTTTTTAATAAATAAAATTTTAAATAAATAGCAAGAGTAATACTAACATGCACACCCACAAACTGATGACTTTCATTATCCTCAATGTAAGATAAGCGTAAAGAAATACATAGTGAGGAACAACACTACCATGCATGAAGTTGATCGGGTTCCAGTTAATCAGAATTTTACTGCGTGGGTTGTGTGGGTTGCACTAGTAGCTACATAGATAAATATGCAAACTATTACACACGCAAATAGCACACAAAAATAAAATAAAATGAAAGTAAAGAAACCAAAAAAATATAATATTAAAATGAAATAAATGTGTGGGTTGTCTCCTCGCTAGCGCTAAATTTAACGTCTTCAGCCATACATTCTCTAAGGATCTTCCTTCAATGAGGCTTCAATGTGGCTTTGGATGTCCTAGATAGGACAGTGCCATGTGCATTACTCTTCAAACGCCGCTTCCAAAAATGAGGTGGCAAATATAATTCTTTTCCACTCAGTGCCCTTGCCACAGTCTTCAACCTTTTAGGCCTAGGGGGTCTTGAAAGGAACGATAGACTTTCAGGGGGTCTTGTATGATGCTTGACTTTGAATGGTTGTGTCATTTTGTCAAGCTTATGAGCGGTATCCATGATGCTAACTTTCCCACGGTGTGATATGCCTCTTGTGTCATGATAATTTCAATAGGCTCACACAACTGCTGATAAACACTAAAAAGTACACAATTATTAAAAGAAAAATCAATCATTTTACACTTGTAGTTTCGTTTATTCCCTTAATTTAGCATATTTATAAAATAATAATTAAATTTATATTTTATTGTGATTTTTATCTTTAATGTAGGTGAAATAATACTTTGGATATATATCTAGAAAAATGGACTTGACATTTGGATTTTGGAGGCCAAAAATTTAATAGGGCGTTCTAACAGTGTACAACTTCAGAAATTCCAGCCATGTGTAATGTTCGTATTTTGGCCATAATCTTTTACTTCGATATCTGATTGAAGGGATTCCATTTCCATATGAAAGAAGACTCAAAGATCTATGTAACATCCTCAATCCGGGAGATTTCACCGACAAGGGATAGCAGTACTAACCCCATAAGCCTTTAACTTTCCGACTATATTCATCACTACTAAACCATCTAAATGCAAAGTCATGCACATGGATCATAGCCCAACTCAACAACATAAAATGCTTTTATTACTCATAAATGTGTACTCAAATATACTTCTCTTTACAACACTTTAATTGACACTTATAATGACTTATACAACACTAATGTATGCATGCAACTTTACTTTGACTTTGACTGGACTCTTATGCTCTCTGACTCTGAGCTGGTGGACTCCAAACCCTAGTGACTACATCAGTATCCTTCCTCCCGAGCTCGCCCTCCAAGAAAACTTGCAACCAAAGAAACTGTGAGTGGGGGGTTAGACCGCTATTCGATTTAAGTGAATGGACAAGAAAACTGAAATACTCAAATCAAAACATTAGGTTTTTAAAACTAAAGTTTCAGAAAATTACTTCATATGAAATCTCTTTTCTGAAATCTCCATCTGAAATCTCTTTAATAAAACTTTTCTTTCTAAAAACTGCTTTTGAAATACTGGTTTCTGAAAACTATTTTTAAAATTTGTGTTCTGAAAACTGCATTTCTGAAAATCTGATAACTGTGAGCTGCTCTGTATCTGAAAACCTTGACGTATGAGGGCGTTACGTATCACCGTCCCCCCATACGCCTAACTGTAGCCAGCAGTGCAAATTCATGACTTTGAGGCGTTACGTATCGCCGTCCCCCAAAGCATGCCACTACTATCTCTGAAACTGGTGGTCTTGAGGCGTTAGGTATCGCCGTCCCCCAAGCCACAAACTAGAACTGGGGGTGCAGATCTATGCTACCACCCAAGCTCTGAAACTAGGGTATAGGGGCGTTACGTATCACCGTCCCCATAGCCTTGCTCTAAGTTCTGAGGGCATTACATATCGTCGTCCCCTCAGTCTTCTACATATGCACATGTCATATGTCCGTCAATTCCATATTGTCTCAAGTTACATACTGGGTAGATTTTTTCCCTCATGCCCCGAGAAACATAAATCATGCTTTAAATCTCAAAACTATATCAAACATTTTATGAAAACATTACTTTCATTATTAAAACTCAAATCATAACTATTTATGAAATAACTGTAATAATAAAGTATTCTAACGCCCTAAAGCGTGAAAGTAAATCTGATATCAAAACTTAATAAATAAAACCAAATTGAGAAAAGAGGTCCACTCACTGTTTTTGGAATCTGGCTGGTACTGGATCCTTTATCGAAGAAAGTTGCGATTCATGTAGATAATCTAGGGTCGGAAACTTAATTAGAATGTAAGTTGTAATAATGAATATCGGAAATTAGCTAAGCTAAATGATGTATCATCATAACTTGTTTATAAGGTTTATCGTGCTTATGTCTCGATGTAGGATATGCATATAAACTGATACGAGACCCATAAGGTAGCCTCAAGCATGCTACAAAGGAACATGGGTGGCTTAAAACTGATTCGGGCCATATTTTGAACTCGCGTCATGACGCAGGCCAGGGCGCGTCGCGACACGCATGAGTCAGAAATGTGCACATATTTTTCTCTTGCGCGTCGCGATGCGTGGCTCTTCTGAGTCACGACGCGACCTGTAAAACTAGGATTCTATTTTTGCTTCCCTAAGCTCATCTAATGCACAAAACTTCCACTTATACTTCATATCAACACATCCACACTAAAAACCAATATACAAAACATCATGTAACATCCAATTTCACATCTACTAAACCACCAATTTATCATCAATTCAATTCTTAATCCATCACACACACTTTACCAAATTTTACCCAAAACTTCACAAATTAGGATTCATCAACTTTTCCTTTGTTTTAATCGTCAAAAATCATACTATCATCATCACAACCAAGTTCCCAACACATAATAACCACCCAACACCCTTATTCTATCATCACACTTCTTAAAAAAATTAAAATCAAGTTTATGGGTCAAGTGGGTTCCTTACTTCTTTTTCTTTGTTTTTCTTCATTCTCTAAGCCCTCCACATTTGCTAAGTTCTCTTTTTTATTTTCTTTTATTTTTCTTTCTTTCTTTTCTTCTTCTTCTTCTTCTCTTCTCCATCTTATTCTTCTCTTCTCCTTATTCTTCTTCTCTCGGCTTCTTCATTTCTTTCTTTTCCAATTGCTTCAAATTTTAGGTATTTGTGAATAGTGTGCTCTTATATACTAGGGCCTTTTTTTATTTGCAAATATGGAGAAAAATATGGAAAATGTAGAAGATTTGAGATTCTTCCATTTTGACCCCAAAATCAATATTCATCAGGATTTTGACTTACGGATTTTACCAGCTTCTGGTCCGAATTTGGGAAAATATTCAACGCGGAAGTTGTAGGTCTCGATCTCAGCTTTCCGAAGATATATAATTCATAAAAATTAGAGTTCATACGAAAAAGTTATGCCCCAAATACCATGGGTTGTCCAAATGGAACACTGTACAGTCTCGTCCCGGGACTTCGAGGGATTTACCGATTGTCCCCAAAGTCATTCCATAAGTATATTTGAGTCTCAACATAATTTATTTCATGTGTCTTCGTCTCATACATAACAGTACCATTATATACAGTAGTAAAAACTACCAGTCGTTACAATCTACAACTTTGATATTCACAAGAGTTTCTAATTATGAAGTTTTCAAAACCGAAATTGACAAAGAAACCAAAGTGTGTTATATGTAAAAGTCATTGTCAAATAAAAAAAAATAAATTATCAAATCCACTGAACCACCAAACATGGCATGTTTGGTGGGAAAATGATAGGTTTGTAAATTGCAAATAGCTTACAATTTGCAAAGCTAATGAGGTGCGATCACCTCTATAAATAGAGGTGCTCACACTTCAATTTCTTCAGTCAGATTTCTATAGTTTTTCTGAAAATTTGTGGATTTCTAACTCTTGTGTGTTTTTTTTTTTTTAAACTTTTTTGTAATTTCTTTTTCTTTCAGTAATAAAATTATGTGTGTTTTTATTTAAAATTATGAATAGCTAATTTCTTTTTGGTGAGGTACAGTGTGATACTTTTAAAATGAAAATTTAGATTAATCTAACTTATATTATAATATATAAATTGAAATCTAATGATTAATATTTAATTTAATTCTCAATTAATTATTGACAAAATTTATTACCGCCTATATGGCTGGTTTTATTTATTTGGCATAATTGAGTACCTAACTGGACTTATTATAGATAAAAGTTATCACCGCCTTTATAACTGGTTTTATATATTTTGACATAATTAATTCCTGAAATAAATTAATTGGGTAATAATTACAATTTACATATTATAAAAAGTGAGATTTCTAAATGTAAAATATTAAAAGTGGATCCCTTAATCCCGTTATTTTATTTTATTATTGCAGTTTAAATTAAAATTTCCAATCACTTCAAACAATCCAGCCTTTTTATTTTTCACTCAAATTATTATTTTATTTTACTAAATCTATTCCATGTGGATCGACCCCGGTCTTACCGAGTTATTTTATTACTTCGACACTCTTATACTTGAGAGTAAAAGAACAATTTTTGAGCATGTCAACTGCTCTTTCCTAACTCATTGTTCCACCGCTTCCTC